>JAOQML010152464.1:0-14236 GCA_027568935.1 Erythroxylum urbanii | reverse complement strand
CATGTTTTCATTAAGTTTTATTTTCAGTGTTATTCTTGTGTGTTTGATGCTAATTGAGGGTAAGAATTGATTATTTTTATGTAGGAAGTAAGAGGGAGCAACTTGAAGGATGAACAAGAGATTAAAAAGAGAAGATTAGAGGAGTTCATCTGGGACAAATTCCCATTTTTGTGGGAATCAGGCAAATTCCCATAGACGTGGGAAATCACAATAGAAAATGAAGATTGTTTCTGTCTATAATTCTTACGCTCATGAGAATCATGCAGATTCCTATGGGAGTGGGAATTGAAATCTGAGGCAATCTACGAGGCTTCATTAAACCTAGGATTTTTTTACTATAAAAACATCATTAAGCCTCCATCTTCAATAGAGACGACACCCACCTATAGAAACACCATCCTTGAGTAGAGAACACTAATTCGGAGCACTAAGGAAGGATTGAAGACAAGGATCATCATCAAGATTGGGCAAAATAGCACATCAACACCAAAATTCTAGATTTTGGTAAAGAACAGAAGGAGTCTTATATTCAATTTTCTGTCACTTTGATTTCTTCCTTTCTTTGCTATGATGATGTTATGGAGACCATGTAAGGCTAATTTCATATTAGAGATTGTTTTTGAATTATTTTGTCAAAACTCATATTTTATTGGATTGAATGAAGTGTCTTTGATGATTATTGTTCTTATTTGTCATCTTGCAACAAATCGAGAGAGTGAGTGAGATGAGATTCGTGTAGGATTGTAAAATAAGAGTTGGCAACCTATAGACTAGCAATCATTATGTCAATTGAATAATTAGAAGAGAGATCTCGATTAGTCAATTAATCTCCCATAGGATAGCTTAATTACTAGTTGAATCGGTAGAGTCATTGGGTAGGTTGAGAGGTCGTTCAATCGATTTCCGTTAATTCGATTAGGGAAAAATAGTTGCACCTTGAGAGAGGATAATTAGTACATTCAAAAATCTTAGGTGATACACAATTCAATCAATAAAATAGGAGGGAGACAAAATAAGGAACAAGTAATCTCTAAAATTTAGATTCTTGAATTCAGACTTTCTACAATTGCAGTATTGTCCATTGTTTACATTAGTCTCTTTTAATTTAAATTTCATTTTTCAGATTATTTGCATTTCACATTTTAGTTTCTTAAATAAAGTTGTGTCTAAATTAAGCAGTGTTTAGGCATCAACCCTGTGATAGTGAGGCCTGATATGGATGCTATATAAAGAAGGTTAAGGTCTCTTGTAGCTGTTGTAGCAAATTGTGAATGTAAGGATACTCTGACCCATTCAGATGTTCACGTATACAAAAAGCTACAAAAAAGCTTTAATGCATCTCTGAGCAGATCCTGTGAAGGTTGGGTGGACTCATGCTCGTTACGGCCTCCAAAAGCTCATTTGAAGTTATGGAGCTAAAATTAGGTGTTTTTTGTATTTCTTCGATTTTTCCCGTTTACATTCAATCTGGGACACGTATTAAAGCTTATGATACATTTTATATGTGATATCATAGTGGTTACGTGATTGGGTGGTTCAAAACGAAGATTATTTTGCTTTTCTCCATAAGGTTTCTCGAAGAATAAAGTTCCATTGTTTTGGTTTTTTGTTGCTTATTATTGTATGAAAGTGGTATACATGTGTTTAGCCTTAAAAAACAGGTGAAAAATAAGCCTAAGAGTGCGAAAAACTCACTCGAAACTCACGAAAAATCTCTTTTTTTCAAATAGGGTACGCCTTATCGTCAGGTACATGTACGACACACACCCAAATGGTGAACAGTAACAAAAGTAGCTTTACATACACGTGCTAGACACGTGACACAAGTCATGTGGAACTTATGCACACCTCATCAAAACGTGCAATGCAACATCACTATGACATGAGAGGGTGACATGTCTAGTGCTACAATAGCGTTGACATCAGCCGTACAGTTGAAAAATAAATAAAAAACTCAAAAATTTCAGAATTCTTGTAAGGGTACCCTAGGTCATTTTGGGTCAGTTTTCGAGTCAGGGGAATTTATAAAGTGAGTATTTTAATTTTTCTAGATTTATCACATTAGTAATAAATTAAAGTTTAATTCTAGAAAAGAAAATAACGAATTCTAAAGATGATTTTAAGTGAATTTTCGTGCTTCGGACTTCATATGAGGGAGTACTTCAAGTTTTCATGTCTCGAGCCATACGTTTAGTGTTCGTAATAGCATGATAGTCACTCGGATTAAGATTTTTCACTATAAAAGTCTCAAATAAAGTTTACTAACAATGTTTTCAACAATAGTATATGATAATTAGAATGTGTATCAAGTTTTGCATTTATTGATGAAAAAATGTCACATACGAAGTTGCCTATAAAGAATATGAAAATAACATAATGATGTATCCCTTATGTTTGTGGACCTTTTAGATATTGATGAGAATGTAGTCACCAAAGCCTTTCGAGTTAATATTTTGAATTGTTCTTCTTGCATGTTAAGGGATGTCTCTGGTCTTATGTTTGGTTGTTCTACCCAAAGGTGCTAGCCTTACATAAGATTTTGATATATGCATAAAGGCATTAGATAGAGGAAATCGTTGCTTAAATGATTTATTCACCTAAAGGTGGTAATGTCATGAGAGTTGTCAGTTTATACTCTAATCACTTTTATGTGGAGGTTTAATTGCATATATTATATATTCAACCCAAAGATGTTTGATCGGATTCTTAGTACATATACTATTTAATTGCTCTGAGTATTACTGTTATCCTACATTTGTGTTGATCTATACATTGTCATTTAGCAGTCACCTTTTTGGTCAACAATCACAGTGTCACTATTGAAACCCTTACTGGTTCAATTCGAAGAAGTGGATAGAGGATGTATTGAATGCTATAGAGATGGTTGAAATTGAGATGGCCATACATACGGAAAAGTTATGTCCACTTACATCCAAAAGCTCAAGAGCTCATAAAGCATCTTATGAAGCTTGGGATCGGTCGAACAAAATATGTTGCATAACCATTAAAAGATCCATACCTGAGCACCTACTTAGTGGACATTTGGACTCGAACATAGAGAAGGAGTGTCTTAATAATGTCTCTCAGAGGTACATGTTCTCATCTAATGTTGAGATAAGTGCGCCTTAATGAAAGAATTATTCTCCATGAGGTATGCTGAGGAAGGAGGAGTGATGGAATGCATATCAAGAATGACCCATCTTAACAGTAGACTGAAGATGCTGGATATTCTTCTTCCTGATGTCTTAAAAGTTCGCCAGACTCTGAACACACTACTCCATAGATTAGTAATATGATGACGACATGTTACTAACTGGATAAGGACGTAGGATAAAGTTCAACAGTTTATTGCTAGCTCAGTTGCCAAAAGGTTCACTCAAAGAGAAAGGTTTGAATTTGTTGTTACCTTCCCTCCTGTATCCTCGTAGGATACATTTCAAGTGATTATGGCAATTATAGGTCATGACGATATACAATTACATCAGATGGTTGTCAAAACTGTTTTCTTGAATAAAGACCTTTATAAAGAGGTCTCTATAGTACAATCTGAAGGATTTCAGGATTTAGATAAAACTGACATGGTTTACACGTTAAGAAAATCAATATATGGTTTACAACAAACCTCTTGAAAGTGGTACCTTATATTTGATGAGGTTTTAACTCTTTTGGCTTGATGGAAAAGAAAGTTAAAAGGTGCTTGTATTACAAGATCAGGGGGAGCAAAGTTATCTTCATAGTATTATACATGGAGGATATATTACTCACATTGAATGACTTGACCATATTGCATGGGGTTGAGCAACTTTTGGCCAAGCATTTCGATAAGAAGGATCTTGATGAAGCGCCTTTTGTCCTAGGTATTTGGATTCACTAGGACAGATCTCGACGCTCTTTAGGCCTCTCATAGAGTACATACATGGAGTGTGTGTTACAAAGGTTTAATATGGTTAAAAGTAAACCTGTTGTAGCACCAATCTCTCATGGTGAGAGATTATCTTTGGCACAGTATCCCAAGAATGAAGTAAAGAGAGAGCTATGAGAAATGCTCTATATTATAGTGTGGTTAGTAACCTGATGTATGCCTAGGTGTGCAATTGGCCAGACATCTCATTCACTGATGGACTGTTGGGTTAGTATTTGGCTAACCTAAGAATAAACCATTGGAATGCAGTTAAACGAGTGATGAGGTACTTAAAGGGAATTAAGGATTATATGTTGAAATATAGAAAAGTTAACAGTCTGACCATATAGGGAATTCAAATTCGCATTTTGGCTATGTGTTAAAAAGATAGGAAGTCCATATTAGGATAAAGCTTTAAGTTTGTAAATGGTACACTGTCATGGAAGAGTGTCAAATAGACACAGGTGACTTCCTCGACTATGCATGCAGAGTGCATGCTATGGGGCTACTTCATAGATGGTTTGGCTTAGAAACTTGATTTTTGAGTTGTCTGTGGTAGATTCAGTGGCTAGGCTCATTCGATTGTATTGTGATAATCTTATTACTGTGTTATTTAAAATAAGAATATCACAGGGCTTAGCACTTGGATGCCAAATAGTTAACTATAAAGAAGTTGATACAGAAAATATGACATGCAGGTGGAGCATTTGAGGACTGAGGAAACGTTAGCTGATCCTTTAACTAAAAGACTTTGCCACTTGTGGTTGAAAGACAAGTATACAGTAGGGTTGTTTTAAAGTCCTTAGATATTGTTAGTTAAGAATCATTATGTTTGCTCCATGTACATTTGTACATTTACACATTTTGATGTATTATGACAATATGGTGGTTCAGCAATAAAGATGATCATCATTCATCTTCAATACTAGATGTTATCATACATAGTCATATTACATTCGAAAGTCTCAATATTTGTGTCAATTTTAAGTATTTTAAAGGTCATTAGGCATATATACAGATTGACCTTTAGCCTATGTCATTAGAACACATGTAGTTTAATATGTATATCCATAAATTTTGACGTGACATAGGGATATAAGTTATAATCCCATAAAGGTTCTCTAATGTAGTTTGGCATTTAGTTAGAGAACATAAAGGTTTTCTCGAATGCAGTTTTGCATTTTGTAAGAGAAAACAAGATTTCTTTTATGTTGTTTAGCATAAAGTTCAGAGAAATGGAGACCTAAAAATAGAAAGATGATATATATCAGATCATACAGGTATCATCTGAGTTTGCCAAACTCTGTTTTCTCATCCATGTTAGTGAGGTACTAGATATTCGTGATTATATTGGACCTATGTCACATATGACACATGTATTTGATATCTTTTGGTATCGAAAGCTTTGCGAGACGGAATGATGGTCTTTCTTTATCTTTGGATCAAATGTTTTGTTTTCAAACTTGATCAACCAATACAGTAGCGTGAATTAACCAAATTTGAAACTAGTTTTTATAGTTAAGTCAATAACGTAATTAATTATCATCCAACGACGAGAATGTTAGAAAATTTCCTACTTAGTGGACAATGATTAATTGTAATTTTTTATTTTTCAATAACTTATTAGTTAAGTTACGTAATTTGATCCGGATAAAGGTAATAAAATGGCCTAGTAAATGATCTGGATTAATGGACTGAAGTCCAGGAGGAAAATTAATCCCGATTTGTATAGACCGCACCTATATTGAGCCTATAATAGGAAGGCTCGATATGATGCTATATAAAGAAGGTTAAGATTTGTTGTGGCTACTATAGCAAATCGTGAACATAAGGATACTCTGACCCATTCAGAGGTTCATGTATTTAGAAAGCTATAAAAAGGCTTTATCACATCCTGGTGAGCAGATTCCGTGAAGGTTGCTATGGATTAGCACTTGTTACAGCCTTCAAAAGGTTTTTTGAAGTTATGGAACCAAAATTAGGTATTTTTCGCTTTATTTATTTCACTTTCACGTTCGATCCAAGACATATACTAAGTCTTATGATACGTTTTAACAAACACATATCCCATGCCCGTAACTTCTTCCACTAAGGTATATCACTGTTAAAGATACAATAAGCCATATAAGGAACAATAGTTTGGTGAAAAGAATAGGTATGAAAACGAACCATTTCTTAAAAGTAGAAGCACATCTAATGTTGATGTAAATGTTGATTTAATAAGTTTATGCAAGGAAGGGAGGGTTAAGGAAGTTATTGAGTATATTGGTCAAGGCATTTTGGCGGATTATAGGGTTTTTGTTACTCTATTTGATTCTTATGGCAGTTTAAAGTCACTTGAAATGAGAAAAAAGGTGTATGAGTTTTTAAGATAGTCTCTATTTGCAAGTGATGTTAAGTAATTAGTTAATTGATATGTATGGAACATGTGCAAGTATAAGAGATGCAATCCGAATGTTTGATAGAATTCTTGATAAAAATTAGGATTCTTGGCATTTGTTAATAAAACTTATCTCCGCCTAGAAAATCCTTCACATACAATTCGACTATAATGTTAGGATTCGTTGTCACCACCACCTTTCTCTGACACCTGTCAAACACATCGAAGTTGTCCGATTGTGTATCCATCATATAAAACCTGCCACCGCCATAGATAGATTTGGTTGTCATTAATCATAAGCTTATTTTGATATAATAAAATTTTAAATAAAATTAAAATGGGTCCCATAAATAAAAATATCAATAAAGTATTTAATTTTTATTTTAAAAAACTGGTCCCAAACTATCACGTGGATCTATGTTACACAATAAATATTGTAAACATCTATCAGGTCATCATTGACTTGACATAAAACTAATGATGTCATATTGTCGTTAATTTCTCTGTTAATTTAGGTTTAAATTTTAACGTTTTCCAAATTTTAGGGTTTAGTTTGTATTCTCTAAAATGATAGGGTTCAATTTGTCAGAGGATGTAAATCTTGGCTTTAAAAATGACCCTTTTGCCTTTTCATTTTACAATGTCTCTTTGTTGAATAAAGGTTGTAATATTTGTGGGTGTCAAATCATTCTTAAAGTCATTCTCTGTTTTCAACATTATGAATCTCTACAATAATATTACTAGAAGCACATAGTTTGGGTTAGATAAAGAAGAAGTTGTCACTTTATTGTCATGGATTACACATGAAATTTCCAGTCTAGAGTACGAAGAATTGAAGAAAACTTATGGCGTGCTATACACGGTATTTAAAATTTGGTAAAAGAAACAATTTACGTTTAGCCATTTACACCACTACCAAAAAATAACTAAGCAACCACTTATATTTGTATAATTGTGTTATCTTAGATATGTTAGTGACTTTTTAAAGGATCTAGTTATATAGGCTAATTCCAATAAGGAAAATAAGTCCTAATTAGTGTGGATAAGTTATTTATTGAGTCAATGATTAGGAGACCAAATAAGGTTACCATAAATAGCTACTAAGGTCTCTTGTTGCTTGTTTAAGTAAGAGTTTATGGACATTTAGTTTTTCTAACTCATTAAGAGGCCAACACATTAAGGAAGGCACAAAAATACGTTAGTGATATAAGGATATATAACTTTTATAAAGGTTAATTGAAAGTTTCAGGAGCTTGTTTATACATTGAGAAGCTTATTCAAGCAATTTAGTAGCTTATTCATCATTTAATGGATAGCAAAACAAGTATATTTTCACATTTTCTCCGTTAATACAAGTTTATAGTTAATCATGGGTTTATAATTAAAGCTTGTGTTATGACTAACATGTGATATTAGAGTGGTTCCATGATTGTATGAATTTGAACATAGATTTTCAAAATTCTCCATAAAAAATCGAAGAAATTAATATGTTTTTGCTTATACACATTGCATATTTGTTGTTTGAATTGACTTTGAATAAACATTGAATGAAAAAGGGTCAAAAACAAACTTCGAGTATTTTTTGACAAAATATCGCCGAAGTTCAAAAAAAATTACTGAAAAAGTCACCAAAATTGCCTTTTTCCATTTACTAGAGGGAGATTAAATGAAGAAGCATGCAGCTGCTTCTGGGATGCATTCAACATCTGACCTGTGTGATACATACGTGCTATACAACTAGCGCATGTGGAAGCTAGACATTGTACTCGTGTCCTATTGAAGATGGCATGCATCTAGCACACAGTATGTATGAGCCTTACACATCCAAAGATGCGTGAGGTATAGTGCGTGCCATACACACACCATTTGCAACCCGCTACATCATAAAATCTCAAAATTTTCAAATTTCACAAAATGATCCTTTAAATTATTTTGGTTCAGTTTTTGGTATAAAGTGAGTTTTTTTGGATTTGTCACATTGATAATAAATAAGTTTTAACTCCAAAAAAATCAAATAAGGTTATTAAAGTCTTGATTGAGCGAATTTTCATACATTTGACTTGAAATAAAAGAGATATGTGTGGATTTGGTATCTCCACTACACCAAAATAAGGACGTTTTAGACGCTTATGCCTAGACACATCTAATAATTGTCTTAAATAATCTAAGAATTGGTGGAGTTTTTAGACATTTATTTAAGACGACAAAATTTTTCTGAAAATATATATTAAAAAGAGTCTAAAACTTCTCAAATTTCTAATTGGTGGGATAAGAATTGGTGCCTTTTATAATTTGTAGCTAGTATGCATTTAGGAATAATGATTAATTAATGTCAAAATCAAGTAATTATAAAAAACATTTAGTTAATAAGAGTTTGACTTATAAATAAGTTATAAATGTTGAGCGTTTTTTATAGATTCACGCGGTTGAAAGAGATAGAAGGTCTATTAAATGCACATGTTCCATGCCAAAGGAAAGAAAAGAAAAATGGGTAATTTGTGATTATATCTTTTTAAAAACGTATAGTTAGTAATAAATATCCTAACAAAAGAAGAAATGTAGCAGACTTCGCATTGGAAATCTTGTAACTGCAAACATGGAAAATAGGCCAAGACCTAATCAACAACCCATTATATCTCAATCTATAAAAATGTAACAGGAGCTTGCAAGGTAGGTTTGCATCCATGACTGTCTTTGAATTTTAGGGTCTATAAAGGCAAAGCCCCTAAATGTTCGCTAGAGAAAGAAGGTTGTAAATTGCGATAATGCACGTATATTTTGTCTTTTTGAAGGTACATACTACGTGAGAAATAGGCAATATCATTCAACAAAACAAGCAAGACCTCTTCTCACCCCCTTCTAATCTCTTATTGTTCATTGTTTCAATTACCAGCACTTAAATTCTCATTAGATCAATCATTCTTTGACAAAATACTTTCAAACTTCAAGGCAATCTCTTGCTTTTCTTCAATCGGGCTTTTTTCCCTCTTTTTTTATACTCACTCCTCAAAATCGTTTATGAGAGAAACCCTAACAATTGCTCCTCTTTCCTTTTCGATTATTCTGATTTTCTATTTAAATGGTGCTTCACATTCTAGGTTTACTCATTAGAGTTTTTTTTTGTAACTACTTGTTCTTAGTTTTTATCTGATATCTTCCTAATTCCTTTCGCTCTTTTACATTTGCATTTTTGTTTTTCGTATCTAATAAATTTCCTTTTCATTTCTGTTTTTCGTGCCTAATAAATTTTTATCTTCTCTACATTTTGGTTTCAGGATCAATTGCTTTTGGGGCCTTCGTGATTGTAAATTACCATGTTTGGCTCCACCAAAAGTAAGGCGATAGTTCGTTTACACTTTTTGTTTTTCTGTTATGTTTTGAAATTGTTGATTATGTGTTTGGTTTATTGTCCAGGTGAAACTTTGCAACGAAAAGTTGGTTCAAGTTGAAGCTTGTAGAAAGGGGTTTTATAGCGTTAGAAAACAGCAAATTCTATGCCACAATCTTGTTGATTTACTATGGCAACTTAGTAGAGCATTTGATAAAGTTAGTTTCACTTCTCTACTCTATCTTGGTTTGGACGTCTTATTTAAATTTAATGGGGGAAATTATACTACTCTCTGATTATCTTAATCTTTTATTGAATTGTACAAGTTTGCCAATATGAAAAATATTACTTGAAAGGTCTTGGTATCATTTTCTCTGTTCATCTGTTGTGGTCTCTCAAAGTATGTAATGATACATAAGGAGATATGCTAGCTTTTTCTCAAGTTGGCTTTATCTGAAAATAGTCTTTTAGTTGTTTAGATCGTTAGAATAAACAAATGTCTATCCCTATTATCTTAGTCACATTGCTCCCAATTGCCAACTATTTTGATTGGAATTGATTATCTCTTTTTTATGTTTCAGGCTTTTGTTAACCTAATGAAAGCTATTACTCTTTTCTTTAATTTTCTTGCACTTCTATTGTGGTGATTCGCTGTAAGCTATTACTCTTTTCTTTAATTTTCTTTCACTTCTATTGTGGTGATTGCTAGTGTATCTCTATGAGGAAATCGTTTTATATGAAAGCTAAATCTCTATTTCGTTTTTATGATTCTTTTGTGAGAAGAAGATATTTGGAAACCATTATATTTGCATTTAACAGCTGTGTCCATGAATGGGTAACACTCACACGTTGAACTTCATGTTCTTGGAATTGAACATTCGTATGTAGTAATCTAATTATGGATATAGTCTTATTGGTCTTTCGTTTACTAATGCAGGATGATTCATATTTGGACAGTTACATTAGCATAATTGGAGTGGACTTTATAAGCTTTTGGAGGATGTGGCTTTTGGACGATCTTGTGATCATTGCTTTGGTTTTGGTTATGTAATTGATTCCATTGATTTATGATTTCACAAAAAATTCGCACAGTGGAGCAAGATGGGAAGACCATTAAACTTCAAATAGTGAGATCTATTTTCTCATTTTTTTCTGGGTTATATTACAACCAATCTCATGGAAACCACCCATTTGGGTTGAAAAGGTCAAAGTTATGGGAATGAGTTTAATAGGTTATTCACATATTAGTCTTGTTGTAAGCAAATGTGCAGTGTTGCTCTTTCTTTTATTTAGTTCCTCTGCTAGTTATGGCAATTGTAGTTTTACTGAGATTGTTCTTATTTTCTCCTTATTCCCAGTGGGACATTATAGGACAAGAACATTTCAGGACAATCACTAGCAGCTACTACCGCGGTGCACATGGCATCATAGTGAGTTCTATTTTCATTTTCCATATAAAGAAGTCCTTTAATCGTGTGCTTTCTGTTAAAACTTATGGTTATTGTCATTGCAAATGCCAAATAGTGTATGACGTGACATACCAAGAGAGTTTCAACAATGTGAACCAATGGTTGAGTGAGATTGACCGTTATGCCAGTGAAAATCTAAACAAACTGCTGGTTGGGAACAAGTGTGATCTCACAACTAACGAAGTTGTTTCATATGAAACAGCTAAGGTAGAATGAATCTTTAGTTATTAGTTCGTACTGTGTTCAAAACTGAAGTGTTTTATGCTAATTAACAACTAAATTGTACCAATCTTTTAGGTTTTCAAAAGGCATTTGCAGATGAAATCGGGATTTCATTTATGGAGATAAGTGCAAAAAGCACCACTAATGTAGAGGAGGCTATTATGGCTACAACTGCAGACATCAAGAACAGGTAAATATTATAGTATATGGATATCTGAGATGTTTGAACTGAGGTGAATGGGGAAGGGGAATACTTATTTGCTAACATATTTCACGCATTGAGGGAAATGCCTTACTTATTGCTCCCCACACTTCTAAGCAGGATCTCCTGTTTTTTATTTTTACAATATGTGATTTGATTACGATCTATACCTTTACAGAATGGCTAGTCAACTTGCATCAAATATTGCAAGACCCGCTATCTGTAGACCTATCGTGTATATACTGTATACAAATATGTGTACTCTATATATTTATATTTTAATGGTAGGTTTTTTTAGCTAATTTGTGCTATTATATACATATAAATCTGTGTAATATAATATTTATTAACCAAAGTGTTAATTTTTTATAATAATATACAGATACATATTTTAGATTAATTTGTAAAATTTATTATAATAATATGCTTGTGAATGATCTTAAAAAAGATGCACAAAGCAATTTGTAAGCTTATTTTTTTACTTAAAAATATTGGAGTTTTTCGATGCAAAAAATTGTCTAAGTGAAAAATATCGATAGAGAAAAGCATCTAAAATAGCATTGCCCCCGAAAAATTACAAACACGAGAAATAGATTTTTGACGTTTAGATGTGTAAAAAATGTATGTTTTTTTACGCATCTATGTGTTTAAGAAAACCGTCGAAAATAGTTTTTGTCACTTGTTTTTTTACGCTTTATAAAGCATCTAAAATTATTTTTAAAACACAAAAAGCATCTAAAAACTCCACCTTTTTACGTCTTTAAACTCCATTTTTTCTTTTAGTGCTCATATGGTGTATTTATTGTTCGATATAACATGATTATCACTTTGATTTAGAATTTCACTATAATGAATTCTTAAATAAAGTTTGTTGATAATGTTTTCAGCAATGATATGTGATAATGAGTATGTACATGAGGATTTTGCATTTATAAATGATAAATTGTCACATATTTTATGCTCATATAGAAGAATGTGAGGATAATGTACATGTATGTCCCTTGTGCTTATGGATCCATTTGGATACTAATAAAAATGTAGTCATTACAGTGGTCTTTCAAGTTAGTACTTGAATTGTTCTACTTGCATGTTTGGAGATGCCTCTAGTCTTTTATTTGGTTATTCTGCCTACATATATTAACCTTATATGAGATTTTGAGATGTGCATAAAGGCATAAGATGGAGGAAAATCATTACTTAAATTATATATTCACCCACAAGTGGTAGAATCATAAAAGTTAATGGTGTGTACTCTGGCCACTTTATCTGCAAGTCTTATCTACATGTATTATGCATTCAACCAACGGGTGTTTAATAATATACGCGCTAAGATGCTTAGTATATATATTATTTTGTGGCTTTGAGTATTAATGTTATCCTACATTTGTACTGATCATTACATTGTCAATTTTGCAATCTCCTTCTATGTGAATAATAAGTGTCACATTTGAAATCCTTATTAATTTCAATTTTAATAAATGGAAGCAAGATGTGGAATTTACGCTGGCGATGACAAATATCAATATGGCCACGATTAAGGATAGGCCATATTATCAACATCTATTAGTTCAGAGGTTGAGAAAGCAACAAATGCAGCCTAGGAAAACTTAAATATGATATGTTATTTGACCATAAAGAGATCCATACTAGACCATCTATTAAGTAGACTTCCAGAAATGAACACAACAAGAGATTTCTTGCTGGAACCCCTCTTCGGGTGGGTCACGGGCCAGACGTCCTACGTGATATCTAGACGCGTTCCCACGAGGGAGGGATTCCCCACCAGTGGAGTTTAAAACGAACAAACTCATTTAATTTACCTCCGAACAAAATTTAGAGGTAAATCAAAAGAAAAATTCAATAAGTGTTGACCCCAGGAAAAATGCGTGGTGGGCTCGTAAAATAAGCATATACATTAAAATGAGACGATCAAGAACAAAAATTTCAAAAAAATATTTAATACACAATTTAATAGATAACAAAGATTTAATTAAAAAGGCTAATAATGACTTTCATATGATTTAAATTTTTTTGAAGGGTAACAATATTCTCCCCCTATTTATAAAAATAATTCCATGTCCAAAAATAGTCCAAGGGTATTTAATTTGATAGTAAAATCAAAAGGGGTATTTTAAAGAAAATCAGAAAAGAAAAACAAACGAAAATAAATAAATAAAATTCAACAGAATGCGGATTGGGAGAGTTGCGATTGTTCAAGAGAACGATGGCAACTTTGCACCCGCAGAGGCGGGTCGCGATCGTTCTCTTGAACGTTCGCTACTTTGCCTCAGCTGGTGCGAGTCGCGATCGTTCAAGAGAACGATCGCTACTCGCACCTGCCTCGCTCCCGCGAGCGTCTCACACTCTCGAGGCGCGCTCTGGACTCGCGCCCTCACGACCGTGAGGTGCTCGCCCATGCGAGGAGCCTACTGGCTCGCCCTAGCGACCATCTCACACTCGCGAGGGGTCGCGAGGCCAATTCCTAATAGGCTGCAGAAATTTCAAAAATTCCTATTTTCTCACTCAGAACTCCAAAAATTTCAATTTTGGTATCATTAGAAAGCTAAAAGAAAACTCTACAACTTTCCTGAAGGAATCAAAAACAAATTTAGCCTCTAAGACCCTCAAAATCCACTGCAAAAAGTCTGCCTCATTAGAAAAAAATGAAGAACACTTAATAGCAGCAGAATTCTAAAAACTCTAACTTTCCACCCTAAGGTCCAAAAATCACATA
>JAOQML010152358.1:0-29075 GCA_027568935.1 Erythroxylum urbanii | reverse complement strand
CTTATCTACTATGCATGTGCATGTATGAATGCATGCATATGTCACTGTTCACTAGCAATTGGTGAGGGGATGTTACACACTCGGTCACAACAATAACAAATTGAAAGTGAGTCTCATAAAAATAAATATGTATTTGATGTGAATGATGTGAATAATTTGACTGATTTCTGAGTGTGAGATATGTTTCAAGTGAATGTGAAATGATGTGAATATGTGAATTGTATGTGTTATGTAATTGAGTGAGCCATCAAGGATGGTCACTCGTTGAGTTTGCAAAACTCACCTAAAATTTGCAATATTTTTTCAGGCTCAGAAGAGTTACCCCATTAGGCTAATAGGTGTACAAACACTGCATTCGAGTAAGAGATAGAGGTCGCGATTAGTTTGCATCTACATTTGTATTTTATCATTTTTGTACCAATTTCTATACTCCATGATTTTTGTAAAATATGTATTTGAACATTTTGTTTATAATAACTTTCCAAATGGGAAATGTTTGTAAATGATTTTGTGTTGTAATAACAATTATGAATTTAAGTGTTTTGTATGGATAATGGGCCTCAGTGACTGATAAAATTCGGATGATTTGTGAAATTATTGTAACCCTTGTGATTGAAAAAGTTTATGAATAAAGTGGGCCCAATTGATTATTGATTTCTGCATACGTTTATGCAACCAAAAAAATTTTTGTACCGAGTTTCAAGTATTTGATTGTTCTAATATGCTACCCTTGCAGGGTATGCACTCGAATATCACTAAGGATGTCGGGTATGTGTCTTGCGAGAGTGGGGTGCTATATGTAATGCGGTAAGGGTTAAGGTGGGTCAAAAGAAATGGAAAAGGGTTAAGTACAAGCATAAGTAAAGTATGAAGCAGATAAAAAATGGGATAATTAAATATAACTACGAGACATATAAATATAACTGATATTCTACACTTATTGATGCTATTCACTTGTTCTTCCTTTTTCTTTTCTTTTTTTTTCATTTTTCTTTCTTTTTCTTCATATATGGAAGAACTATGGATCAAAACTAGCACTATATACAATGTAGTCCATGGGCAGAAATGTACTCAATTTTTCTTGGTAAAAATTGCATACAATCCTAACTAATATTTTACTTAATACTTTACTAAGCTTGTGAAAAGGGTAGGATAATGGGGTTTAAAGTTTTTTAAATTTTCGGGTGTTTTTAAGAAAGAAAAGGTTAAGGCTTAATAGGGGTAACAAGGGATTATGCAAAGGAGGGTTATTTAAGCTAAGGGCTAACATAAAAAGGGCTTAAATCATCTCTATTAAGCATACATCCAGTAGACTCAAACTGATTCAAAGCAAGTTCTGAGATAGTAACCTATGGAAGTCCACTCAATAAAGAAATGAAATGACTATAGATGGAGTCATATGGCTCAATCCTCACTTTGGCTCAATTGAAAACTCATTATGCATCTCTACATTACCTCATTGTTCAAATGTCAATTTGTGACTAAGCTTATGCAACCAACTACTTTTTATCACTCTATATGCTTCACTTCCTACTTAAGTGGCCTAATACGAGTTCAAGCATGCATTCAATCTAATTCCAACTATATGACATAATTTCAAGGCAATATTTATTAGAGTGACTCAAATGTGGTTCCATTGCTAACACAAAGCACATACAATATGCCTAAACATGCATCCTATTCAACACAATATAAAAGAAAAAATGCAAGTAAGACCTTTGATGTCAGCTCCCCACACTTGAAGATCACATTGTCCTCAATGTGACAAGTCAACAACCAAATAAAGGGAAATGACATCAAACAATACAAAAGTGAAAACAAACCAAACAAAAGAAATTAAAACAAATGAATGATATTAAAGCAAATAGAATATACTGAAGTCAAATCAAAATTAAAGAAATTAAAACTAAACAAAAGACATAGCACGCAAACAATTAATATGAAACTAAATACACATGAAATAAAATGATCTCACACATAAGAAATAACAAAATTTAAAAGTTTAAGGGACAAGAAAAGCTTATTCCGAGGATGGCGGTGAAGGTGACAGTGATGGGGTAGGAGCTTCAAAATTGTTCCTTCAGCAGAAGTTGAGGAACCTTCTCTTCACACTCTATTGCTCCTTTTGAACCTATCAGATTTGAGTGCAGAGCTCATCGAGTTGAGAGGTCATCTATTATTGATTTGTGGCTATTTGGTCTAGAATTTGTTGATATTAGTCAACCGTTGCTGGTTCCCATGATTCCTCTGCTACTGCTTCCTCCTCTGGCTCTGGTGTTACACTTTTTCTTTTGAGTAAATCAGAAATGGGGCCTGATAAGTTATTGCTAAATTAGTTTTCCCTTCATCAAAAACTTGAAGGAAAAGTTCGTTGACCGGTTTTGCTAGCCACCATCTTCCTTGGTGGTGCCATTATAAGAAGAAAATAATTTCAAACCTTCTTCCAAGCTTATATGTATTCTCTATGATCCCAAAACCTTCAAACACATCAAATTAATATCATCATCAAGGATTTAAAAAAGAAACAAGTTTAAAATTCAAATAAAACCAAATTGAACATCAATCACACTCAATTCAAACATGATTATAAATAAAGAAATCAAATAAACAAATTGTTAAAGACAATCAAAAGAAAGTAGAATTTCATAGGTTGCCTGGCATGCAACGCTTATTTTAATGTCTGTAGCTTGACTCTCTATCTTTGAAAACTCATCCAGGATCAATTATAAGTGACTTGCTTCATCTTTTTCGTTCAACGCCAATTTTGTAGCCTGTAAGTAGGCTACAAATTGAAAAATAAATAGAAGGACAATCTTGATAAAGTTAAGAAAATCAATAAATTTCATCAATGTCGTTTTCATCAACAAACTTTCATTAAAATAGGGAATAACAGAACTCCTTGAATCTTCCATTGAATCCAACAGTTTGTCATGTATAAAGGTGAGTTGCTCTCTGTCTTCCTTAGTCACCTTTGTCTCCTTTGCTTCTTCCGTTTTATAAATAGAGACTTTCACAACTTCTTCAAACTCGATGTCTGTTGTCAGTTATTCTTTGTCTGTTTTTTCTTAAGAAGATTTGAACACATCAATTATCCTGAGCGAACTACTATCCATCGGATTCTTGAATACGTCGTTCATGCTGAATGTCTCTTCATCATCTTCAATCCAAAGGATAGGGTTCTTTGCATGGACATCTACTTAAGATTTTCTGATGTTCAAGCACGGTGTACTAAGATCTGGGAGACAGTATGAGGGGTTTCCATCCTTTTCTTCATCCTCTTTCTTGATTTCTTGGTCTTCTATAAGGTAAGATTCAACATGGTCTTTCACTAGTTCTTCTTGTTCTTCCCTACTTCTAAGTGTGATAGCCTTATAACGCTCTCATTGATATAGTTCCATAGTGCTTAGAGTGTCTTCCACACTTCTCTTACAAAATTCATAGGAAAGCTGTCTTACTTGAATCTCCAGGTTGTGAATAAAAGCAGCATGATTTTCCAAAACTTGATAGAATTTCCTTTCCAATCTCTTCTGACTTTCCTCCTAGATGGAAAACATCCTCTTCTGGTTCTCATCCTGAGCTGCCAGTTTAGAACTAAACATCTCCCTAAACTTGTCCAACTTACTCTCCATCGCTCTAATTCGATCTTATTGAAATTCAAATTGGTCTTGACGTCCCATGTGAGCACTTACATTGTTGGACCAATAAAAATCTGGGTGGTTCTGCCATCCCATAGTGTACATGTTCCAAAAAGAATCGGTACTTCCCCAACCATACTACGCTTCATTGTAATTTTTAAAAGTTCCTTGCTCCCTATAATAATTATCTTCCATGATTGTTTTTTCTATTCCTTCTCGGCATCTAGCTCTTTAGATTTCTCATTCCTTATTCTGAGATGTCTTGATGTGTCTCTACTTTACGGCCCAAACTTCTTCTTTACTAATTTTTGTCAATCTTCACGTACTCCTTGTAGGAACCTTCATTGTTATTATAAGAAATTCACTTTCTTTCTTATAGGAACCTTCATTGTTATTATAAATGGTTTATCCAAAAGGATCCTACAAATTATGAAGGTTATATATTAGCCCCGTGATTATTGGAAACATTGAAGTTATTCAAATTTAAATTTATCCTGTTGACTAAGGATACAAGATGAAGAAATGACTAGTTGAAGTTATTGACTGTTTAAGAAAGAGAAACAACATTTTTGAAGCAAGCAACATACTCAGACTTTCGAAACATTTGAGTAGTATCTATATTCTTAAAAGTCATATCATTCTTATTATGCCTTAGAAAGTGAAATCACTCTGTCAAGAAAGAAATTGTTATTTTATTTTTCTGAGTTTTTAGAAGCTTGGTATACATTTCTTGTATAGAAGGTTGGAGAACCTTGAAAAATATGTACTCATGAGCATGAAGAGTTAGTACTCAGATTTTTATAGTGAACACTTAAGTTGGATACCTGGGGACTAGACATAGGCTTAGGTTGTAAACCAAACCAGTATAAATTGACTGCATCCTTTTTCTCTCTCTGTATCTTTTATATTTTCACATTATATTGTGTATGTGTTCATTTCAGCAAGAAGCTCCTTCACTTTTTAATAGGTTCCTTCTATTTTCGAATTGCTGATGATTCCTTTCATTTTAACAGGAGCTTTCTTTTTATTGTTTCAACATAACTTTGGCAGGCTCCTGTCGTTTAATAGGCTATTATCATTCAATAGGGTCCTATTGTTTTAATTTTTAACAGGTCTCTATTTTTATACGAATTGAAAGTAAATTGTGAAAAAAATTTAAGTCATACATAATTCACCCTCCTCTTGCAAGTGTTTGCCTTATCATTTGGTATCAGAAAGAAGTTTCACATTTTTTAGTTTTACAATACATGATAGATCATGGCAAGCACCTTGAGAAGTTTTGAAGGACAATCCATCTTAAAGCCTCCTTACTTCAATGGAAACAACTAGTCATACTGAAAAGAGAGAATGACCATATATCTCCAATTTGTAGATATTGAAGTATGACAAGCAATTAGAGCTAGAGCTACAATTCCCACTTCTGATAACGTAGAAGTATGGACTAATGTTGACAGTATAAATGTACAACTAAATGTTAAAAGAAAAAATCACCTGATATATGCTTTCTCTCCAGACGAGCATGAAAAGATATCCTACTACTCTATAACAAAAGAAATGTGGGACAAACTACAAGTCACGTTTGAGGGAATAAATGAGATAAAGAAGCATAGAATAAATCTTTTAGTGCATCAATACGAAACTATTGGCATAAAATAGGGAGAGACTATAGACGAATTCTTCGAATGCTTCAACAACATCATCATGATTTTTAAGAACTTAGGAAAGATATATCATAATGATGAGCTCATAACGAAGATTCTGAGGTCATTACTAAAGGAATGGAAATCTTAGGTGATAGATCTAGAAACAACAAAGGAACTAGACACTATTTCACTCGACTGGCTATAAAGAAATCTGATGATCTATAAAACCGAGCTTAGGCAAGATGAAGGACCCTCCTACAGAAAGGGAATAACCCTAAAAGCAACTGACAAATCAATTGGTGATGAAAGTGACACTAAGTTGCAAATAGATGGAGATGATGAGTTCAACTTTATGGTCAGAAAATATGTCTGCATCTGTAAAAAGAAGCTGATGAAGAAAAGAGAAGGAAACAAAAAAGGTGGAAATAGTAGGTTCCTATCAAAAAGTAGCAGCAACAATAATAATACACAAAATAATCAAATGATATGTTATCACTGCAAGAAGCCTGGACACACAAGACCAGAATGCCCTCTTCTTCTAAAGGACAAGTCAAAGAACAAAAAATCCAAAAAGCAACCAATGATTGTAGTCGAGTCAGATGAGGATTCAGAAAACTTTAAAGAAGAAGAACGAAAAGAAGTTAACAACATTTTTTCATGGCTGAATCAGGAGATAATAAGGTATATTATTCTGCCTCTGATATTGAAGTTGATGAATTGAAAAATACATATCACGAATTGCATGATTTGTACAAAAGGTTTAGAGTGAAGTATTTCAAAGAAGTTGAGAAGTCTATAAACAATGATGTATCTTTGAAGAGTAAGATTAAATAATTGGAATTTGCGAATGAAAATTTAACAATCAAGAATATGTATCTTGAGGTTGTTTATAAACAAAAGGTTTTTTAAAAGAAGATCTAGAAGAAAGAGTAACTAAGTTGAAAATTATGCTACTAAAAAATGATTTTGATAAGGTAAGACAGTTATAAGAAAAATTTGCCACTCTAGAACTTGAAAAGGAGAAAAGTGTTGGAAAGATCTTATCTTTAGAAAAAGATTTGGAAAATTTCGTTGATGGAAGGAAGAATTTTGATGCATTGCTTAGCAGTGGTATTTTTGTTAAGGCCAGAATAGAATACAATGAAAATAACAATATCAGGCCATACAAAAATTTCTTTGTTAAATCCAACAGCAGCTATAGCCAGGATAAGAGGAACTTACTAAGTGGAAAAAATCATAACAACTATCATTCATTTATTTTGTGTGATTACTATGGTAAACATGGCCACATTAGTCATTCTTGTAATTTTCATAAAAAGAAATTATCTCAAATGTATGTTTAGAGACCGAAAGGTCAAACTACTAACCTGAAAGGACCCAGAAAAGTTTGAGTACCTAAAATGAGATATTACTTTCTGCATGTATGTTTTAAAACAGAAATAAGGGAGAATTAATAGATAGTTAATAGCGATTGTTCAAGATATATAATAAGTGAAATATCACACGTCAATTACAATGAAAGAAAAGACGAAGGTAATGTTATCTTTGCAAACAAAATAAAGCAAAGGTCACTGAAATTAGTAAAATTTGTAATTCTAACTCTACCTTTATTGATAACGTTCTCTTTGTTAATGATTTCAAACATAACCTATTAAGTGTGGGTTAGCTATTTGACAAGGGTTAAAAAGTCATTTTCTAAGCATATCATTGTGAAATTGTTGATATTCATAACAATAATATTGTGTCTGTTGGTCCTAGAAATCATAATATATATTATACTCAACTAGAAGACATGTCCTCACAAACTATTAAGTTTTTTGTCTCTCTAAAAAAAGATTTGTTTATCCATAACAGAAGATTTGGACATTCCAATATGAGCATTCTTTCAAAATAATCCAAAAACTAGTTAGTAAGAGGACTACCGACTTTAAAGTTCAAAAGCAATCAGTTTGTAAGGCTTGTTTAAAATATAAACAAGTTAGAAGAAGCTTTCCTCCTAAAATATCGTGTCTATTAGCCAACTACTTGAACTTATGCATATGGATTTATTTGGTAACCTAGAACTCAAAGTTTTTGGTGGTAAATATTACAATTTTGTTCTAGTAGATGATTACTCCATATTTATATGGGTTTATTTCTTATCAAATAAGGATGGTGCTTTAGAAGTGTTTGAGAAGTTTTACAGAAAAATTCAGATAGAAAAAGGTACTAGATCAGTTCAATTTACAGCAATTACGGAGGAGAATTTGATAACAGAAAGTTTGAAGAATTCTGTGACAGCAATGGTATAACTCACAACTTCTCTTTTCCAAGGACGTCTCAACAAAATGGAGTTGTAGAGAGAAAGAACAAAATTTTGGTTGATATGGCCAGGACCATGTTGTTTGCAAGTGGACTACCATATGGATACTAGGCAGAAGCAGTATCTACAACATGTTGTGTACTTAACAGATGTCTTTTAAGACCTATTTTATCAATTACTCCCTATGAGCTGTGGAAAGAAAGAAAACAAAATATTGCTTACTTTCGAGCATTTGGTTGTAAGTGGTTCATGCTAAACAATGGAAAAGACAACCTTGGAAAGTTCGATGCGAGATCAGACGAAGCTATTTTCTTATTCTACAGTACCATTAATAAATGATTCAGAGTTTACAATAGAAGAACAAAGAAGATAGAAGAATTAATATATGTCGTATTTGATGAAGCAATACCTTCGACAACAAAACTGGATTAGATGATGAAGAGCATCTATTGGAACCTAAAATACATCAGAGAATCAAACTACACCTATAATATCTTCAAAATTACAAAATCAAAAGGGTCCATATGAAGTTAAAATAGAACTGGCTCCTTCATCTCAGCAGGTACCTATGTAACCAAAAACATGAAGAGAATGGAAAGGTCTTAATGCACATCAATATATTCTTGGAGATCCCTCTGGAAGTCTAAGAATAAGAAGATCATCGTTCAAGAACAATTTTGTGGCTCTCATCTCACAATTAAAATTAAAGTTTATTGAAGAAGCTCTTACTAATGAGAATTGGGTCTCATCTATAAAAGACAAGCTAAGTCAGTTTGACAAGAACAAAGTATGGAATCTGATGCTTCATCCAGAAAACAAGTCAGTTATTAGAACTCGGTAGGTTTTTCAAAACAAACTTGACAATATTGGTAAGGTGATTAAAAACAAAGCTAGACCCGTAGCTTAAGGTTACAATCAATAAGAAGGTATTGATTTTGATGAAACTTATGCTCCTGTTGCTAGATTGGAATCGATTAGAATTTTATTTGCCTTTGCATGCTATAGAAACTTCAAGTTGTTCCAAATGGATGATAAAAGTACATTCTTAAATGATTACATTAGCAAAAAAGTATTTGTTAAGCAATCCCCAGGTTTTAAAGATAAAAATCATCTAAATTATATGATGAAGTTATCTAAAACTCTGTATGATTTAAAACAGAGCATAGTATAAGAGGTTAAGTAAGTTTCTTCTTGAGAATAATTTTGAAAGAGGAAAGGTTGACAAATCCTTATTTATTAAAAGAAAGGAAAATGATTTACTCATACTACAAATATATGTTGATGACATAATATTTGGTGCTACTAATCCATCCTTCTGTAAAGAATTCTCAGCATTAATGCAAGGGGAGTTTGAAATGAGCATGACGAGAGAATTATCATTCTTTCTCAGATTACAAATCAGATAAGTAGAAAAAAATCTTCATCAGCCAAGATAAATACACAAAGGAACTCATCAATAAAAATCATTTTAAGAATGCAAAACCGATGGGTATTCCAATGTACACTGGAACTAAACTTGATAAAGATGAAGAAGGCAAAGCTATGGATGAGACAAAATATAGAGGAATAATTGGATCATTACTATATCTTACAAGCTTAAGACCAGACATTATGCTTAGTGTGTTTCTTTACGCATGCTTCCAAAATAAAGCTATCTTCAAGCAATCAAAAGAATCTTTCGACATCTCCACAGAATTATAAATTTTGGACTATGGTATCTAAAAACTGATTCATTTGATATAGTGGGCTATTTTGATGCAAATTATACAGGTAATAAAGTCTATCGAAAAAACACAAGTGCTTAATGTCAGTTTCTTGGAAAGAAGTAAAATTACATAATGCTTTCAATGATTCAAGCAGAATGCATAGCAGCTACCTTCATTTGTGTTCAAATCTTAAGGATAAAGCATTAACTACATGATTTTTCTCAAAACGTTTCTCATATTCCTATATTATGTGATAATACGAGTGTTATAAATCTTTCTAAAAATCCTATGCATCATTGTAGGACTAAACATATAGAAATCAAACATCATTTTCTTAGAGATCATATTTTAGAAGGAACCATTTATTTTTTGCATATTAACACTGAGAATCAAGTAGTTGACATTTTTACCAAGCCACTATCTGAAGATAGATTTTTTGTGTTAAGAAAAAAGTTTAGTATGTACAAACTCTTTGATATTATTTCTGTATGAATACTCTTTGCTACTTATCTTGGCATTTCATTAAGTAAGCTCCTTCTATTTTTATTATGTAGAAAATCTCTCTTGTTTGGTAGACCCTTTAGAGTTTAGAAGGCCCCTTTATTTTAGAAGGCTCCTTTCAGTTTAATAAAGAAAGATTACATATGTACTAAAAAGGTAATTTCCTTTGTTTTTTCATTTTAGCATTTCAAGATGCACGCGAAGTTCTGGTAAATGACTATACGAATCTATTAAAAGATACTCAAATGATCACAATTCATGTCTTAGTGTACGATTGTTCATCTTCACATGAGATCAACACTCAAGAATTGCCTAATATATCATAAATAAACTTCTCTCCTCTACTCAACCTTATTGTTATTCGAAGGGCCACTCTTGACTCTCTACATTCCAACTCTTTATTTTTCATCTCAAATTTTCTAAACCTCATCAATCACTCTTACTATGGCATGAACTAGATCAAAAGGACAAAAGAAAACTTCAACTTCTACTAATAGTCATGGTGAAGCTCATATTACTGAACCTATCTCCTCTAGGTCCCAAGTATTAGAAGTGCACTGGGTTATAAATGATGATTCAGATGAAGAACATTCTTGGTTAATTAGACAACCACAAATTAGAGGAAATATTGTAAAGAAAGCTAAGAAAATTTCTAAACAAAAAAACCCTTATGTTGGAAAGAAAGAGGAAGAAGAATCCAGAAAAAGATAAAGGGAAGAAACAAAGAAGGGAAAAGCGTATGTGATTGGAGAAATTATTAATAGAAATAAGATTTTTCATGAAGAGATGATCCCTAATAAAAAAAGGAAAAAGAAGATAAACATAGTTGTACAAAAAGGAAAGGCATTAATACCACCAAAAATGTTTCAATCAACAAAAGATGAAGTTTGCTAGAAAATGTGATACAAAAAAGAAAGATGGTAGCTAGGAAGATCTTGCCTCCCATAATGTTTGATAACATAGGTATACCTATCTCTCCTTTCTTTGTTGCCATTGGTTAGGAAAATTTTCTAAAATTAAATGAGACAGTAGGCGATGAGCTAATTAAGATATTCTATGCATAAATGAAAAAGGAAGAAATTAATGAAAAACTAGTCATTGTCTCAAGGGTGTATGAATGTGAAATTTTAATTTATGAGGAAATCTCAGGAGATATATTGGAAGTAGCTCCTATGGAGAGAACTAATTTTCCCTGTCATAACTAAGAAGTTGATGGTCTAGAATTAGTCGAAGTTGTCAAATCCATCTGCCTTCATGTTGAAAACACCCAAGATGGGAGACCCTAGAGTAGACAAGTAGACTTAATACCACGATGCCTTACATCACTTTCAGCTACTTCAATTTTTCTCAAGAGTAGCTCAATTGAAAGATATAGCTTGTTAGACACTTATGTGGTGTATAATTTACTAAAAGGGAACAAAATGAATCTTTCAGCTATGATTTTGAGGTTCTTGGTGGATAAGGGGAATCATAAGAATACCACTAGTTGCCTAATTTATGAGATGTGGCTCACTAAGATTTTCAACCATTATAGAGTTCCTTTTACAAATATGAATTGGTATTGTTGGTCAAGTTTTACAATTTGAAAAACCCTCAATAATCGCAACCGCACAGGTCATGAATGAGTATAAGAGGGGTCGATCTTATGAGGAGGGTGACTAATCTAATCCTATGTTATCTGAGGCTGAGAAAGTTGAAATAACGGAAATAAAATTTCACAAAAAAAGTAAATTTAAGAAATTGATTGGCAATAATTGTAATTCAAAAATTAACATAAAAATAAATGAAATCTTGAGCAATACAAAAACATGATGGAAATCAATCAAAATAAATTAACAAGTTATGGGACAGGAGATTTTACCTATAATGGATACTAACCTAGCTAATTATGTGTTATCAGGCAGTCGGTTCTAAGCTATCGAAGGGCCGATTATTCTCTCTTAAGTTATAATCGTTAAACCCTAAATTTCAATCCTTAATCAAATTATGGAATTTGCAATCTCTCAATTTATAAAATACCCACAACCCTAATTAGATAGGAAGCTCCCTACTAACTATTGAGTCTCACACGAGATCTCTCTCTATACAAAATCGATATGATTGATTATATGGTCAATTAAATCGCCTAACTCTCATTAACCCAATTTAATCATTTTTATCTTGCTCACCCTCTCAGTTCATTGCCGAAACATGCAAATGGAATAATCAATCATAACACCCATTCAAATAAACACAAATAAACTAGATTAACATTAAATTTAAGCAAAATCCTGAAGGAAAAGTTATAACATAGTTAACAATTCGAAATCCATAACCAACCCATCTCAACCTTACATATTAAATTAATAAAAATGGAAATAGGGAAGAAATGAAACTTAGGTTAGACAATCTATAAAGGCAGCGGTGTTAGGAGATCAGCTAATCTGGGAAGCTTCGACGTCAGAACCCTCCTCTTCTTCCTATTCTTCTTTTCTCTCTCTCTCTCTCTTTAGGGTTTCCAAGAGTGGCTAAATGTAAAGCTCCTTTTTAGGGTTACATTATAATGCTTTTATAGTCTTTTCCAATTAAGGTGTAATGTCTTTCCAGGGCCTGAAATGACCCTCAAAAACTCAAATTCAGAAGCAATGGAACAATCGTAGGGCATCAATCATGGCAGATTCCCCACAATAGTGGTGTTATGCTCGAGACTGTCCACGATCATGGCCCTAGGCTATTGCCTGGATCTTCTCCGATTCTCCTCCGAATGCCCTGAAACACTAACAAACTTATCATGACACCTCTTATGTATATAATTGAAGCTAAAATGCAAGTTCTCTCCCAAAAAACACTTAAAACACAAATATTTATGAACTGACATAATTTTTAACCTAAACACACACTAAACAATCAAATTAACCATTAAACACACACTAAACTACTTATAAAAATACAATATAATCTACACCTATCGGGTATGTTCCAGCTAAGTTTCATCATTCCATTCCCTATCAATTTGGATATAGATTGCAAAACAATGTTTGGTTAGACAAAAGATTCGAAAAAGTAGCATAAAGCTTAGATCATGCTCCAGACCAACAAACTCCTGTCCCTCCCCAGGATGAAAATAATGCAAATGTTCAACAACATTTGAAGGATATTCAAGTCAATTAAGAAAAAATGTGAGAACAAATTAGATCGCATACAGAATCAACTTCTCGACATACATATTTTGCTCAAAAGAATCCTTAAATCTCTTAAATAACTATGTTGCTATTTGCTTTCTGCATAGGTTATTTATACTAATGATTTTGTTTGATGCAGTACTTACTCTTTCCCTCCATTTCATTATTTTTATTTCACTTCCTCCCTATTCTTTATTATTTTGGATAATGACAAAGGGGAAGAGTTTATGTGGATATATTTTTTTTGCATATTTTTGTTTATATGATGACATATTTCTCAATGTTTTCTTAATTATATATATGATTGATTATGTTGTTATTTACGAAAATTTATGATATATATCAATTCCTTTCTTAAGAGATAGGCTTCTTCTAATTATGTCTGAGCATATAAAAGTCACAAATATCTTTCAAAATCATATATTATCTCTTTGAGTTTTGAAAAATATATTTATTATTGCTTGTCATCATCAAAAAATGGGAGATTGTTAGCTTAAAGTTTATGATTAGCGATTTTGATGATAACTGTATAATATTTCAAAATTCAAATTAGATTTATTTCCTTGTTTAATTAACAGTCTTATTCTATAAAAAATAAAATCATAAGAAATACGCTTTTTCTTACAGGAACCTTTATTATAAACTTACCTTATTATAAATGATTGATCGGAAAGGATGCTATAAATTATGAATGTCATATATTAGTTCGTGATTACTAGAAGATTTTTGGCAAAGATGACATCGAAGTTATTAAGATTTAAATCTATCCAGTTGACTAAGGATGTAAGATGAAGTAATGACTAATTAATGAAATTGACTATTTAAGAAAGAGCAACAGCACTTGTGAAGCAAGCAACATACTCAAACTTTTGAAACATTTGAGTAACATCTATATTTTTGAAAATCATATCATTGTTATTGTGCCTTAGAAAGTGGAATCACTCTATTAAGAGGGAAATTGTTATTTTATTTTTCTGTGAGTTTTTAAAAGCTTGTTATACACTATGAATGTAGAAGGTTGGAGAACCTTGAAAAATATGTACTCGTGAGCTTGGAGAGGCTCATCAAATTTAATACTCATATTTTTATAGTGAAGCACCTAAGTTGGATACTTGGGGACTAGATGTAGGCCTGGGTTGTAAGCCGAATCGGTATAAATCGATCGCGTCCTTTTTCTCTCTCTATCTCTCTCTTTTTCTTTTACATTTCCACATTATATTATGTGTGTGTTCATTTCAGCAAGGGCTCCTTCACTTTATAATAGGTTCCTTTTGTTTTCAACTTCCTGACAGTTCCTTTCATTTTAGCAGTTGCCTTCTTCTTATTGTTTCAACAAGACTTATTCTTTAGTAGACTCTTATTGTTTAACAGGCTATTATCATCTGATAGGCTCCTATTATTTTAATTTTTAATAGGCCATTGTCTTTATAAGAATTGAAAGTAAATTGCAAAATTTTTTTAACTCACACATAATTCACCCCTTTACGTGTGCTTGCTTTATCAAAAACAAAGATATTCTCAATAACCTTGTTTATTGATTAAAAAACCAATGGGAATTGGTTAAAACACTTTTTGTGAAATTGGAGATATTTTATAATGCTACTAAGTTGTTCTTAAGAACAAAATATTTAACTTAGCACATTTACTTTAGTCATTTGTTTAAGATCAAACGACATTATCAAGTTAGATTTTTTATTCAAATCAGTTAATATGAGCCATAACAAAGTAGATGATGGAGAAACCCAACTTTTATTGGTATATAATAAGACAAATTATAACAACCATTTCTATTTTTTGAGTTAAGATATAAAGTAGAGGTGCTACATTTTTGTTACCTAAAGTTGTATAGTGACTAAGTTCAAGAATATGTTAATATCATTAAACAATTATGTTATGATTTGTTTAATAATTATCAACTATGATTGAACAAAGATCAAGATTGCAACAATTCAGTTTCAATTTTAGTTTTAGTTTCAATTTTAATGTTAACTTTAATTTCATCTTCATTTATTGTTTTGTATAACTTATATGAGTCTTGAATTTGTAGAATTCATAAAAGAGAAAAATGACTACGACTTCTTGTAATAGGATAAAGTTCGATAACTATTTGGATGCAATTGTTGTGGAATAGGTTAAAAGGGTGAAATTCAATGTTATGCCATTGTGAAAGACATGTAGAGGTACTTAATTATCTAATCATGCAAGAAATTACATCATACCTTTTTTAATTCCAGTATATACTGGTGCTTCAGAGTTTGCTTTTAGTATTGACTGTTGAATAGTTATTCCTCATCATGTTCAATTTCATCCTAATATTATGGAAACACTTATAGTGACTGAATTTGATTTGTTGATGAAAATATTCAAAGTAGAATCTATTGTTTATGTTATGAAAATTTTAGATTCCTTAAAAGTGATTTTAAGTGAAATAAATATATTTAAATTATTTTCATAACATAAATAAATTAAAAAGAACTTTTCATAAAATAGTTACTATTATATGTAAATTAGAACTCTATCAATTCATTTTTTTTATTTATGTGCATATTAAATACTTTATTAGGTGTTAATTAATTATTTTTATCTCTTAACTTTTATTTTGGTAGATTGGTAAAGAACTCTAATTTAGGTTATTCAATATAATTATGCTTTAGTCAAAATGATGGTTACAAAGGATTGTGTTATGTGAAATCGTATTTTTGCATGATTTATGTACATATATATAAAGGCAAATAGTTATGTAAATTATGATTTTAGTATCAGCGAATAATTAATAATTTTTTTTTGCATTTTTTTAACTTTGGTGGCTCATTTATATGCATGATATGTGAATGAATGAATATTATTAACTATATGATTTAAGACCCTAAAAGGAGGACGATTATGCGTACGTGTGTGTTATGAAGACAAGTATGATTTGTTAAGGCATAGTAACCGATGCTAGAATGATTTAGAAATCATTGCATTGTCATGTTAAAATAAGCAATTACCATTCTTTTGGCATCAATGTTAAATAAGAAAGGTACCATTTTATTGATTGGGATCAATTAGTTGATGCCAAAATGATGTAAGTACTATTTTATTTATCGAGATGAATTAACTGACATCAAATTGATTACTTGATGCTAGGATATAATAGGTATCATTTAATTAGTTGGAACAAATTAGGTGCACTCCAAAATGAGGTATGTATCATTTTTTACGAGGAAATTGATTAATGCATACGTTAAGTAGATACATGACAGTTAGTATAGGAATATGGTAAAGAATAAGATTTTAAGAATAAATTGGTCACTCTATAGAGGTTTGTTGTGTTGCTTAATTTCTCTTCTTCCATTAAGTTGTATGGATATGTTAAGATATTTGTTATGATATCTTTTTAATTAATTTTTGGCATTACTTGTAATTAGACATAAGTGAAATATCATTATGATAAGTTATCTACTTAAAGTGGGATTTTTGAAGCAAAAGGTTGCATGAAGGATAAAATTTTAATGAAGATAGGATTTATTTGGGATAATATCACCATATCTTAATAAGGATAATGTGTAGATCTTTTACTGATTTTAGAGTGGCAGCTTATTTCAGCGATTTGTCTAAGGTAGGTAGATTTTTCAATGATTTTATCCATCTTGGACAGTTGCATTTTCTCCATTTGTGTGAATTTTCTGGGTTACGCAGTTATTGTTTTTATATTGTAAAACGTCTAGTTGATTTATGTGGTTAAAAATCTCTATTATTTGTTACATTTCGGTGATGAAAAGATTGTTCGTTTTATAAGTTTTGAGACTATTGTGCATAGGATGCTTCAATGATTATTTTGAAGTTTCACAATAGAATTCTTGATGGATAACTTTGTTAGCTCAAACTTATTATTAATGATTTTGATGATAACTATATAATATTTCAAAATTCAAATTTGATTTATTTCCTTTTATTGATAACGATATAATTCTTAAAAGGATATAAAATCATAGGATAAATGTTTCCTTTTTTGTAGGAACCTTCTTAATGAACTTACCTTATTTATTAGAAATGATTTCATAACATCAAAAGGATCTTGCAAATCATATATTTCGACAATCAACTGCAAGAAAATGCCAAAAAATTTTTTAACGTCTAGATACTGGAAGATTCTTGAAAAGATGATATTGAAGATTTATTAGTCTCAAAGTCAATTTAGAATATAAGTGGAGCAATGGCTAGTTGAAGAAAATGTTTATTTATGGAAGATGTCTATTTAAGGAAGAGACACTGCTTTTGCAAATATATCAAATTTTTTAAATACTTCAGTAGCGTTAATTTTCTCAAAAGTTGTATCTTTATCAAACTCATTGTGTTTTAGGAAGTGAAAACGTTCTATTCAGAGAGATTATTATTCCTTAAAGTTTACAGTGAGTTGGAAGGTTGAAGATACTTGAAAAATATGTACTTGTGAACTTGAACAGGCTTGTCAAAATTTACTACTTAGAGTTATATAGTGAAATACTCAAGATGGATAATTAAGGACTGGACGTAGGCTTTGTTATAAGTCCAACCAGTATAAATTGACTCTGTTATTCTTTCTCTCTTCTTAACTTTTAAAATTTGGCATTATAGTGTTTGTGTTTAATTTGCAAGAGGCTCCTTCATTTTTAGAATAGGCTTTTTCTTTTTTAATATTGAAAGAAGATTTTTTTATTTTAAACTTTTACAGGCTCCTTTTGTTAACAGGCTTCTTTCGTCTTGAATGATAACAAGCTCCTTTTATTTTAAACATTAATATTCCTTTTTTTTAGTGTTAACAGGCTTATTTCATTTTAAAGCCTTAATAGGCTCTTTTCTTTTTAAGAGTTAATAGACTCCTTTCATTTTTAAGCATTAACAAGCTTCTTTGTTTTGAACATTAATAGGCTCTTTTTATTTACAAACTCCTTTTGTTGAAATTTAACAAGTTCATATCATTTGCATGAATTGATAGTACCTCACAAAATTTTTTAAGTCACACATAATTCACCCACTTGGGTATGTTTGCTTTATCATTTGGTATCAGAGATATGTTTTACATTTATTGTGCTTTACAGCATATGAGAGATCATGATAAACAATTTGAGAAGCCTTAAAGGACAATATGTGTCAAAGCCCCCTTATTTCAATGGAAACAACTATTCTTATTAGTAAGAGAGAATGACTATTTATCTTCAATCTGTAGATATCAAAACCTGGCAAGCTATCAAAGTTGGAGCCATACCTCTTATTACTATCAACGTAGAACTATAGACTGATGCTGATAGGAGAAATGCACAACTGAATGCCAAAACAAGACATTAGCTAATCTGTGCTCTATCTCCAAAAGAGTACAAAAAGATATTCGACTATTCTATAATAAAGGAAATGTGGGACAAACATCAAGTTACTTTTGAAGAAACGAATAAGGTAAAGAAATATAGAATAAGTCTTTTAGTGAATCAATACAAAAATATTTGTATGAAATAGGAGAAATTAATAGATTAAATCTTCGGATGTTTCAACAATATCATTACATCCTTAAAGGAAAGATATAACCTAATGATGAACTTATAATAAAGATCCTAAGGTCGTTGCCAAAAGAATGGAGACCTAGGGTGACAACTCTAAAAACTATAAAAGATCTTTAAACTATTTCACTAGACTGGTTAAGAGAAAATTTGATGATCCATAAAGCCGAGCTTAGGATGAAAGATCCTCACACAGAAGAGGAATTGCACTAAAAGAAACTGATGAATCAAATCCATCAAACGGTGATGAAAGCGATATTGAGCTATAAATAGATGGAGATGATGAATTTAATTTTATGGTCAGAAAATATGCACGCTTTTACAAAAAAGAAGCTATTGAAGAAAAGAGAAGGAAACAAGAAAACTGGAAACAACAGGTTCCTATCAAAACGCAACAACAGTAGTAGTAATAAACAAAACAATCAAATCATATGTTAACACTATAAGAAGCCTAGAAACATAAGACCAGAATGTTCTCTTCTTCAAAAGGATAAAAAAGAGGATAGAAAACTCAAACAGTAATCTATGACTATAGCTTGGTCATATGAGGATTTTGGAAACTTTGAAGAAGAAGAGCCTGAAGAAGTCAGCAATGTTTGTTTTATGGTTGAATCTAGAGATGACGAGGTATATTATTCTAACTCTGATATTGAAATTGATGAAATAATAGATGCATATCATAAACTGTATAATTAGTATAAAAAATTAACAATGAAATATTTCAAAGGCTGAGAAGTCTAAAAATAATGATACTTCCTTAATGAATACGATTAAATCATTAGAGTCTCAGAATAAGAATTTGTTTTCTAAAATTATGTCTCTTGAAAATGACAAGCAAAAAGTCTCTGAAAAGGAATTCCTGGAACAAAAGGTAAGTCAGTTAGAGAATCTATTGCTTGAAAGTGATTATGTTAAGGTAAAACAATTAAAAGAAAAAGTTGCTACTCTAGAATTTGGGAAAGAAAAATTTACTAAAAAAATCTTTTGTTTAGAAAAAGATCTTGCACATTTTGTTGATGGAAGGAATAATCTTGATGCGTTACTTGGGAAAGGTAAAGGTGTTTTGATAAGACTACAATAGGATATAATGAAAATAATAATATTAGGCCATAAAAGAATTGCTTTGTTAAATCCAGCAGCAACTATAGTCAAAATAGCAAGAACCTAATCAATAGTAACTCTCATTGATCTGTTTTGTGCATTTAATATGGTAGACATAGTCATATTTGTTATTCCTCTAACTTTTGAAAAATGAAGCAATTATCTCAATGTATGTTTGGAGACCAAATTGTCAAACTATTAACCTAAAAAGACACAGAAAAATTTGGATACCTAAAATAAGAGAATACATTCTGCAAATATGCTTTAGAGAATTAATGGACAGTTGATAGTGGTTGTTCGAGATACATGACAAGTGAAATATTACATTTCAACTATATTGAAAGGAAAGATGGAGGTAATGTTATCTTTGTTAACAAAAACAAGGCAAAAGTTACTAGAATTAGTAAAATTGGTGACTCTAATTCAGCTTCGATTAATAATGTTCTTTATGTTCATGGATTGAATTATAACTTGTTATGTGTAAGTCAACTATGTGATAAGGGTTATAGAGTCACTTTCTATGCATCCCCTAATGAAATAATTGATAATCTTAATAATAATATTGTATTTTTTGGTCCTAAAATCAAAATATATACTATGCTCAATTGGAAGACATGTCTTCATAAAATGTTAAGTGTTTCGTTTCACTAGAAAAGGATTCATTTATCTGGCATAGAAGATTTAGACATGCTAACATAAGCATTCTATCAAAATTATCTAAAAATGAATTAGTAAGAGGATAATGGAACGTAAAGTTTGAGAGCAATCAGGTTTGCGCTTGTTTAAAAGGAAAACAAATTAAAAGTAACTTTCCTCTTAAAATATTTTTTTTACTAACTAACCGCTTGAACTTGTACATATGGATTTATTTGGTTCCACTACGACTCAAAGCTTTGGTGATAAACACTATGGTTTGTTATAGTAGATGATTATTCTAAAACTACAAGGGTTTATTTTCTATCTAACAATGATGATACTTTTGAAGTTTTTAAGACGTTTTGCAGAAAAATTCAGATTAAAAAAGGATACTACATTACTTCAATTCAAAGTGATCATGAAGGAGAATTTGATAAAAATGTGAAGATTTCTGTAATAAAAATGGTAAAATTCATAATTTTTCATGCCCAAGGATTACTCATCGAAATAGAATTGTTGAGAGAAAGAATAAAACCCTTGTTGATATAGCCAGGACAACGCTACGTGTAAATGGTCTACCTCATGGTTACTGGGTAGAAATTGTATCTACTACTTGTTACATACTTAACAGATGTTTTGTAAGACCTACTCTCAAAAAGACCCCCTATGAGTTGTGGAAAGGAAGAAAACTGAATATTGCCTATTTTCGAGCGTTTGGTTGTAAGTGCTTCGTATTAAATAATGGAAAAGAAAATCTTGAAAATTTTGATGCGAGATCAGATGAAGTTATTTTTCTGGGTTACGGTACTACTAGTAAAGGATTATAAAGTTTATAATAAAAGAACAAAAAGGATAGAAAAATCAATACATGTGGTATTTGATGAAGCATTACCCTCGACAATAGCAGCTGATTCAAATGACGAAAGGCATCCTTTATTTCCTAAAAATACATCGTAGACTCAAACTACGCCTATAGTACCTTTCAGAATTACAATATGAAGAAGGTCCTTTTGAAATTAGGACAAAATAGGCTCCTTTTATAAGAACATCTCAGCAGAACCATATACAGTAAACAATACTAAGGGAATAGAGAGGTCTTGATACAAATCAGTATATTCTAGGAGACCCTTCTAAAAGTCTAAAAACTAGATCATCTTCAAAACATAATTATATTGCCCTCATTTCACAATTAGAACAAAAGATAGTTAAAAAGGCTCTTACTGATGAAATTTGGATTTCAACTATAAAAGATGAACTAAATCAATTCGAAAAGAATAAAGTTTAGAATCTAGTAACTCGTCTATAAAATAAATAAGTCATTAGAACTCATTAGGTATTTTGAAATAAACTTGACGAAAATGGTAAGGTGGTAAGAAATAAAGCTAGACTTATAGCTCAAGGTTATAATCAACAGGAAGGTATTAATTTTGATAAGACTTATGCACCTGTTGCTATGTTAGAGTCAATTAGAATTTTACTTTCTTTTTTGTGCTATAGAAATTTTAAATTATTCCAAATGGATGTCAAAGTGCCTTCTTAAATGGATATATTAAAGAAGAAGTGTTTGTTAAGCAACCTCCAGGTTTTGAAGATGAAAACCATCCTGATTATGTGATGAAGTTCACTAAAGCTCTGTATGGTCTAAAACAGGCTCCCCGAGTATGGTATGAGAGGTTAAATAACTTTCTGCTTAACAATAACTTTGAAAGAGGAAAGATAGATAAGACTTTATTCATTAAGAAAAAGGAAAATGATTTACGCATAGTGAGAATATATGTTAACATACTATTTGATATTACTAATCCATCCTTTTTGTGAAAAATTCTTAGCCTTAATATAAGGGGAGTTTGAAATAAGTATGATGGGAGAACTATCCTTTTTCCTTTAGTTACAAATTAGGCGAATAGAAAAAGGAATCTTCATTAGTTAAGACAAATACACAAAGGAACTCATCAAGAAATATCATTTTGAGAATACCAAACCTACTCCTATGTATACTAGAACTAAACTTGATAAGGATGAAGAAGGTAAGGCAATAGATGAGACATAGTACAAAGCAATGATTAGATCACCACTATATCTTACAAGCTCAAGACTAGATATAGTGCTTATTATGTGTATTTGCTCACGCTTTCAATCAAATCTAAAAGAGGGCCACCTTCAAGCAGTTAAGAGGATCTTTCACTATCTTCTTAGAATTATAGACTTTAGATTATGGCATCCAAAATTTGATTCATTTAACATAGTTGGCTATTATGATGCAGATTATGTAGATGATAAAGTTGATAAGAAAAGCACAAGTGGTCATTGTCAATTTCTTGGAGGATGTTGATAGGTATGCATTAGTCTATATTTTTCTATGTAATTGGCATGTTTTTCTTACATAATTGTTGAATATTATTGTAGTTTAGGATTCATTTTGTATGTTTTCACTTAGTTTGATTTCCATCGTTGTTCTTTTATGTTTGATGTTAATTTAGGGTAAGATTTGTCTATTTTTATGCAGGAAGGAAGATGGAGCAACTTGGAGATTAAGCTACAGATCAAAGAGGAAAAGAAAAGAGGAAGTTTTCTATGGCCAATTCCCATGATCATAGGAATCATGCCAATTTCCACGATTGTGGGAAATACAATCCGAGACAATACGTGGGGCTTCATTAAACTTAGAATTTTTGGACTATTAAATCATAATTAAGCCTCCATCTTAAAGAGGAGACAAAACCCCTATGTAGAAACACTATCTTTGAGTAAATAACACATGTTTGGAGCCCTGAGAAAGTATTGAAGTTAAGGATTATGATCAAGATTGGGGAAAATAGCACATCAGCATCCAAAATTCCAGATTTCGGCAAAGAAGGGAAGAAGTTCCTTTTATCCAATTTTCTGTGTTTTTCTTCCTTCTATTCTTTGTAAAATGGTTTATTTGAATGTTGATCATGTTATGGAGACCATGAGTGGTTGATTTAGTTTTAGGGATTACTTTTGAACTATTTTGTTAGAACTCCTATTTTATTGAATTGAATGAAGTTGTCTTTGATGATTGCTGATTTTATTTATGTTCTTGCAATAAATTGAGAGAATGACTAAGATTAATTGTGTAGGATTGTACAATGAGATTTGGTAACCTATAGACATACAATCATCACGTTAATTGATTAGTAAGAAGAGAGATCTTGTTGAAGTCAATTGATCACCTATAGGATAGTTTAATAAGTAGTTGAATCGACAGAGTCATTGGGTAGGTTGAGAGATCATCCAATTGATTCCTTTTAATTCAATTAGGGATAATTAGTTATATATTGAGAGAGGGTAATTAATACATTCAGAAATCTAGGGTGAGACACAATTCAATTAATAAAATAAGAAGGAGACAAAATAGGGATAAAATAATCTCCAGCCTTTAGATTATTGAATTCTGATTTTTACTGCACTTTGGTATTGTCTATTGCTTTGTGTATTAGTCTTTTAATTTTAATTTAATTTTTTAGATTATTTGAATTAAACAATTTTGTTTCTTAAACAAATTTTTGTCTAAATTAAGTGGTGTCTGGGCATCAATCTTTGTGGAATCGATATCTGCTCTTTTTAACTATAAGTCACGACCCTTTCACTTATTATTTTTTTAGCATAAAACAAGTAGATTGTATTAAATAATTACACTCAACAGATGTCTAATTTCTTGGTCTTACAAGAAACAAAATTGTATAGCACTTTTGACAACTACAACCAAATATTAGTAGCTGCTAACTGTTGTGCTCAAATCTTATAGATGAAGCATCAACTTCAGTATTTTTCTCTAAATTATGATCATATTCCATACTATGTGACAATACAAGTGCAATAAATCTTTCTAAAAATCATGGTGCATCATTCTATGACTAAGCATATAAAAATCAATCATCATTTTTTAGAGATCATGTTTTAAAAAGAACCATCGATCTTTTGTATATTAAAACTAAAAACTAGCAACTTTCTAAAGATAGATTATGTTTGTTAAGAAAAGAGCTTGGTTTGTGCAGCTTATCTAATATTAACTCAGTAGGAAGATTCTATGCTACTTCTCTATGTAGATATTAGTATACTCCTTCAAATATGTCTTTTTGGTAGGCTCCTCTTCGTTTAGAAGGCTTCTCTTAGTTTAATAGGGTAGAATACACGTATAACATCCCGTTTTTCCACACTAAGGGTTAGAACCCTAGATTTTTGTAAATGAGAAATGGCAATGAGAGATAAGAAAAATGCATTTCATACTTATGTATAATAGTAGCATACAGACACATGTGAATAGATTTTCATACACATTGAAATGACTGTTTATGCACTCATTTAACATTTTCTAGGTGTAAATGATTTTTATTAAAGTGATTATGATGTGAATAGTGAATACTTGTTTTGAAAATTGATTGGGCATATTTTATTGATGAATTAGAATTTTTTGTGAAATCTGAGAAATTTCTAAAATTGAGTAATTTTTGGACCAGAACAAATGCCAAGTGGCAAGACAATTGATAAATGGTAGTAGAAATAAATATCAAGTGTTAGTAGAAATTATTTATAAATGACATTAGGATTTAATGAAAAATACCATAAAAAATTGGGAGACAATTAGATTAGAAATTGGAGACAAATGGACTGGTTAAAAAAGAGGGCCCATTAGAAACCATAAGGTGGTGACATGTGGCAAGTGACAAGTGTCACTTGCTATGCCACTCACCCATTCACGATATTTTATTTCATTTGAAAGAATATCTTTTGTCTTTCATTTGGTTAATTCATGATTATTTCTTCTCTTCTTCTTCTCCATATCATGACACTCTCTTCTCCAAGCATCAAAGTTGAACGTTGCTTTCTTCCATCACTAGCTACTTTAAAGTTCTTGGTATCTTTTCTTCTTAATAAAAACCCACCTATTCTAACTTGGTAAGATGACGATCGTGAGATGCATGGAAGAAGCTAGGGTTACAAAATTTTGCAGAAGATAAGAGTTTAAATCAAGTAAGTGACATATCATTTTTCATGGGTTGTTTAAATATGAAACACATATAGTGATTATTTTGATATCAAATGATTATGAGAATAGTGATCAATATATGTACATCGTGGGTGAAGAATGAGAATATTGATGTCTTGATTTTGCATTTATAATGAACAATAATTCATAAGTTGATATTAAGATGTTTTTGAGATTTAATGATCATAAAAATGGTGGTTAAAGAGTGGTGTTATGTTGACAAAGACCTTAATATTCATAAATGTATTGCTTTGTGATGTGTTTAAATCAGAGTTGATAATTGATAGAAGAAGAGACGAGTATATGACCTAATTTTTGTGTATAGAAAGAGTGCAGAAGATTTAAAGAAGGAATGATATGTTTTTGGTACATGAAAGCCATAAGTTATTATAGAGATGAACTAGAATGAGTTTAAAGTCAAAGAAAAGACTAGTGTATTGTCTAAAATTGAGAAGAAGTAAATAATAATTGAAAGACAAAGTAAAATTGAAAATGGAGTTAAATGTGTGCAAAAACATTAATGAATGTGCACGTATATATGAATGTTTTGTTTTTGTGTTATGATCAATCATAGATTATGATTTGTTTATGAATGATATTGAGATAGAAATGAAATGAGAATAATATGGAAATGAAGTAGAAATGATTATTTTGACATGAGATGTATTGGGTATAGTATGGAGAAAGTTAGGGTGCATATATAATAAGATTAAATGAATGTTGATGAAACAAACGAGTAGAGTTTTGTGGATTTTACTACAATTGATAAGGTGGTTGTATTAGCATGTAATGAAGTTGCATAAATGGATATGAATACTGGAAATTTTGGTGTGAAAATGATGTTAACCTATATGTTAAATTCATGGAAGAATTGAAGAAGAAAATACAAGGAACGATCGTGGCCCTCACCCCATGATACTAGTATAGAAAATTTGAAGTTTTGTCATGATCGTGACCCTCACCCTATGATCGTGGCCAGTTGTTATGGTTTCTATCATAATTGTGGGAAGGTGTCCCATGATTGTGGGCTAGCTTATGGAGTAAAAAGTGGTCTTTTGGGTGATGTTTGAACCAACTAATGTTGAAGTACTTTATTATGATGTATTCAGGCTTAATTGAAGCTTGAAATGAACTTAGTAGGATGCTTGAATAAGTGATTAAATGTATGATATGTTTAGGGCGATGATCAAGGTTATAACCTAAGCATCCATGATTGCTGTCAATGAGAAAAAATTAGTAAAATTGGAGATGCTATAGAAATGAAAGTGACCTATGAATGTTAATATGATTCAATGAAGATGAGAAATGTGTATTAAGTATGAATTGAATGAGAATTGGAATATTATGTGATTATATGATGTAAATTAAAAAAACATACCCGAAATAGTTAAATTGATAATGCATTATACATTACACATATACATATGTATACAATTGAATTTTATGCAATTATGTAATTAGTAATGTGTGTACAATATATGTATTATATGAAGTTGATACACAGGATTGAACATCAACATCCAAATCTGGATTATAAAAGCTAATGCTAATCTAGAGCATACTATGAGTCAACCTAGATGGTCTCACTTTAACTGCTTGTTCTGTTCTAAATTTCTTTATTGAATTACCACTGTTGTGAATGTGATTGAGACCAATTTGGACATAAATAGTCCATGGAGTTTGATAAATGTGAATACATTGGAAGTGCTCATTGTATGTGAATTTGACAAAGTAAGTGATACTCAACTTAATTGTTGAATGCCAGACCAAGGTCCGATGAAAAATGTGAATGTGAATGTGAAAAATTGAGCATTTGTGATTAATTGAATACATGTGGTGCATTTCATTACATGAATGTATGAACAGATAAAGGTAGCTGTGACTGAAGTGGCCACCGAAAAAGAGCTTAAAGCTCAGAATGTGATTAAGAGCTAAAGGTTCACTATGTATAATGAGCCTTGTATCCCTAACGAATAAGGGACAGTTGCTAATGAGCCTCGTATCCACAATGGATACAGGACAGTTACAGGAACTCGGTCACAACAATAACAATTGAAAGTGAGTATCATGAGGATTGCATATATAATTGATATGTATGTATCAAAATAAATTGTTTGACTGCTTTGAATATGAAATGTGAAATAAATGAATAAAGTGTTAATTGATCCTATAGGATGAATTAATGAAGTGATGTGAATTATGTGATTATATGAATTATTGTGTTATGTGATATGAGTGAGCCATCAAGGACGGTCCTCTCACTGAGTTCGCAGAACTAAAAAAAATTGCAATGTTGTCTTCCAGGTTCAGGGGATACCCAATGTTGGAGTTATGTAAATATAGTGTCCTAGAAAGCAATTGTATTTACTTATAACTTAATTTTCTTCTAGTTACTTTTTGTAATCAAAAATATTTATTATTAATAAAACAAAAGAGTTTGGTTTTACATGTATGAGCATAATAAAACCAGTCATAAGGTACCAAGATTCTTTTGTAAGTAATATACATATGCATAGAGATGTATGGGAAATATGTATATTATTAGAATCTAAAATAATTGATTAACAATTGAATAATCAAGTTGGTCACTTGATTATGGTTTAGACTGTAGTGTTGTAATTTATCTCTATGTAAGTAAAAGAGTTTACTTCAAGGGAATGATAAGTTTCATATCATGATAGTAATTGACTATCGATAATGGCACTATTAAATGAATCTGGAATCACGTATGTTTTAAAGAATAAAGTAGGCCGTTACTTTAATCTTAAAACATGCACTTAAGCATTTGTTTATTATGGACCATAATCTTAATGAGTGGTGAACTCATATATGTTTCATTATAATTCTTAATATGATCGAAATGGATTTTTACAGAGTATCAATCTAGTGTCTGCATGTTGGAATTATTAATTGAAACATGTATCAGGGAACATTCACCTAAATAAAGAGTTTATAGTGATATCATCACTTTTAGATCTTTTATGGAGATTGGTGATTAGACTAGCGCCAGTAGTTTAATGGACTAGCTACCCATCAAGTCTTAACACTAAGATGAGATCTTGTATGCTAATCACCATATAGAGTAAAACAGGAGATCCAGAAGGAAAAATCAACATAAGGACAAAATGGTAATTGTAACTTTTATTGTACGACTGGCTATAATATGGTTCATATTAGAGTTTACAATTGGTCATCTTATTTGAAACATGTGTTATAACATCCGTTTCCATATAACGGGTTGAATTATAGAAACAGGTACATGAGAGATTAATCAGAGAAATTAGGAAAACACATCTCATGCTCATGCATTTGGGAACAACATTTTTTTTTGCACATGAAAAATACCTGTACATGCATTCATGACATTTTCTTAGTATAATTGTGAATAAATGGGAATTTTTGCAAAATAGGACTTGTGTGTGTAAAAATTGAATTGGAGAGGATTATTAGGGTTTTCTGATTTTTAGAGAATTATAGAAATTTTCTGGGAATTTTTTGGAGTCATTTTCGGACCCGAAAAACTATCAAGAGACAGAATAGAGGTTTACCGGTAGTGAAAATAACTGTCCAATGGCACTGAAAACCTAGACATATGGAATTTAGAATTTTTGAATTGAGCCATTGGAATTTTGGAGAGAAATTGGAAATTGAATTGGAAGAAAATTTAGCAAACCAATGAGAGAGTGACATGTGGCAAGTGACACATGTCACTTGCCTAACATGCCTTTAATTCATTAAGTCTTGGTCCTTCTTAATACTTCATTCACGAAGCTTCTCCTTATAAAATGATAAGTGTTATTTTGAAAGAGCATTTTTGGCTCTCCACCATCCGAAGGTACCTTTCTTTCATTCCTCTTTGGATT
>JAOQML010152311.1:0-14248 GCA_027568935.1 Erythroxylum urbanii | reverse complement strand
GAATTGAAGAAGTTTCCAATGTGTATGTGCTTAGTCATTTGGTAGTTGTACATTTCCTATTTCAAGTCTTCCATAGGAGTCGAAATTATTTTGAATTCAAAGGAAACACTGTATCAAATTAAGTAGAATTAGCTATAGTCATCTTCATGAAAGTTGTAGCTTATCTTTCTAGCTTTCCAACGCTATTAAGTATGTAAATTTTAGGTATCGAAGTTGAGAGATATGAGCATTTTAAGTGGTGATGTTGCATAGGAGGTTTGTACATGACAATTATGGTGAATGATGAGAGTTCATCTATGTAATGAGTCATTTGAGTTAAGTTTGAAAATGATCTAGAAAGGGGGTTGAATAGATATTTTAAACGTTTCGTAAAGTGCTACAAAACATGGAATTAAAACACATGAAACAAACAAAACAAATCGAAATGTAAAAGAGTAGAGAAGAGAGGCAAACACAATGTTTATAAAGGTTCGGTGTTAAGACCTACGTCCTCTACCCAAGCTCCCACTTAGGATTTTTTCCAAGCTCTTTACTACACACTTTTTAGTTCAGTGTTAACTTTCCAATCAACTTGACTTCTGGCTCAAGCAACACCTTACAGTTGATTTGTTTTCCCAGCACAAATCCTACCTCCAAGTGATTCTTCTCTAATCACTCAGCTCACGATAATAACAACGATAGAAATGAAGTAGTAAAGTTCAGTATAGCTAAATACAATTAGACTATGCTAAGAGCAAATTGAGAGCAATGTGAGCATAATTTTGAACTATATCAAGTATGCTTCACTTTGGACTTCCGTAAAACAATCCTTTGAAGGAATAACCTTTATTTGAAGGCTTCAAGATATTTATGGATGTTATAGAACTCTCCTAGCCATTGTAAAATGCTCTTAGCCGTTGTATGAAGATTTTCTCCCATTTGAAATCAATTGACAAAGTCAAATTTTGTTCAGCGGTAACTGATAGTCGACTAGTTGGTGTGTAATAGTCGACTAGTACATTATAGTCAACTTGTCTTCAAGAATTAGTCAACTAGCACTAACGTTTTTCATGAAACTTTTAGCTCCGTTCTTCGAATAATCGACTAATATGATGATAGTCGACTAGTCCATTGATCCAACTGACAGGGCTTATTGTTAATAGTCGACTTGTAGCAAGATGGTCGACTTGTCTAATGCTTCAACTGACAGATCTCACAAAATCTCCAATCTTTGATTATTAAGATGCTTATTTGAATTCTTCATACTAGATCTTCTAATGAAACACATGTTGTTATTGAAATCTTGATCTTCATTAATTGACTTTCTTTAAATTTCATCTGACTTGAAATTGTGCCATCTTTATTTGACGAGTCCTTCATCAACTTCAATTTAACCTGAAATTATTTCTTAACCAATTCTTTAAATTTTATTATTATCAAAACATATAACGATTTAATTTGTCAACCTCCATTGGTCCAATAAAGTTTTGGGAGTTTAATGCACCCAAATTGTTAATTGAATGTTTAAGGAGTGATATTGCTTTAAAAGAAATGAAAATGGGAAGGTTATGAATGAATGTGATGTTAGAATGGATGTAGGAAGCTTTGGAGAGGCTTTAGAGGGGTTTGGGTAACCCCTTTATCCGTTAGACGGACTTTAGGTCCATTAGACGGACCTTCTCGAGTCTGTGAGGACCCCCAGAATTGCCAATGTCTGCTTAACGGACATTATATCCATTAAACGAACCTTCTAGGGTTTATTTGTGTCCCAGCTTAGTTCATGTCCGTTTGAAGGGACATTATGTCCGTTAAATGGACCTTCTCGAGACAGTTTCATAAATGTGCAAATTTTAACCCTCTAGATGAAAAAATCTCTCTTCAAGTCTTCAGGGAAGTTATAGAACTCGAAGTCCTCTTCGAAACCGTGCTTAAATGGTCCAAATCTGACATCTCTATCAAAAGTTATGCTAATCGTCTCATAATGAACTAGAGACATGGAGCTACAATTGTTTTAAAGAAGTCAATTTGTGATTCCGCTGCTGGAAATGGTTTTGGCTAGAAAGATCCCATGGAAACAACCTTATATTATAATACATTCATGTTTTTGATATTCCGGATAGTTGGACTCTAGAAACGAGGTCCAACACTAATTATGTGGAAAGGAAAGTCATGTCAAAGTTGACTGCTTCCTAGTATAAAATAACAACATAGAGTAGCTTGACTATATGGGAGCACAATATGGTTGTGGTCTTAATAACCCCTATTTTAATACTTATAATCCTGAGTGGAAATGTTGAAGATTTAACTGAAAATTTTTTAATTCCATTATACAAATCGTATCTTACAGCACAAAAAATAGCATCCCATAAGGATTGGAGTAGTCATCTAACAATTCTTGCAAACTTTTCTTAAGGTAAACAATAAGATAATTTACTAAAATTTAAACTAAAAATAAAGAATTGATAATTAAACAATGAATAAGCAGTAGTGAATTGGTTAATTAGTCAATGATGAAAACTAGGAATCACTTCTATCCTTATTTGTTTTCACTTTAGCTTCTTGATTTAATACTACTTAAACCTAGATATCTAATAGTTATGATTACCCTCTCTTGAGATCTAATCAAATAATTCCAATTAAAATAGATAGAAATTTAATTGTAAAGTCTATATCTATCAAAACTCTTCCTAACTATGTAATTCGATTTGAAGCAATTCAATGAGTAATTAATAAACAATTAAGATCTGTCTTCAAGTTCCTATTAATTTGATGTTTATAGATCTATTGAGGTACCAACTCACTATCCGATGCAACACAAATAATCTAATTCAATCTCTCAATTAAAATCAAATATATAAAACAATAAACATCATAAACATATTTAATTAAATCAAGAATGTAAAGTTTAACAAATAAATCAAGATTAATTCCTAAAAGGAATTTGTCAATCCATAGACGTAACTATATATGCCAATTGAGTCATCATTAAAATTCAACAATAACAAGGAAATAAAAGAAAAGAGTAGAGGATAGAATCTAGATGTCTTCTCTTCTTTGCTTTGAGCTGAAATTTTGTAACTTTTGTTTTTTAGAATGTGCTCTTTTTAATCTCCTCTTTTTGTTTTTTTCCGTCTTTTGATTTTTATACTCTTAAGCCTTTTAAAGTTTTTCTAGATTTCTCCATGTGTTTTTGTTCCAAAAATAGCCTCAAATAATGAAAAGTATAAATAAAACTCATGACCTGGAAAAGCTCCTTGCATGATCATGCATGGCCTTGCTCTAGCTCTCTATCAAGATTGTGCATCTCAAATGTAAGATCTAGCATTATCATACATTAGGCATCAACAAATATTGAGCTCTCTATAATGATCGAGGCATGATTATGGTAGATCCTATTTTCGAGCTCGTTCTTCATCTTTTCTTTAATTTTTCATGTTTTTAATCATTATAAAACACATCAAACAAGACTTGAAATATAAAACTAAGATTAAATCCTCGCCTTAAACAAAAATCAATCAAACAAAAAACACAAAGCACTAGTAAGAACATAAATTTAATCCCTAAACAATTGATTATCATATAAGAAAAAACTAAAAACACACTCTAACCATTAGAAAATACACTATAATTGCCACTTATCAAAAATCAAACAAACACGAAGCATACAATCACATAATCATGTAACAATACAATAATGGAACAATGGCATCAAATTTCATGAAATTAACTTAGCCATAAACTTCAATCACTTAACAAGTTCCAACACACTAAACACCTGAATGTATTCCATCCATGTTCAAATGTTTTGATTTAAATACACATATCAACTAAAATATTAACACTTATTCATACATCTGTGGTGCCTAGAAGCATGTACTCATTCTTATATACTAAGTAAAGAGGTAGGCCATCACTAAATACCTGCTCATGGAACTTTTTGAAATTTAACAAGGTCAATAGTTTAGCTTTATTAACAACACCATAGTTTTAGATTTTATTTAATGATAACCTAGTCTTTTGGAGCGAAGCAAACATCTTGTCATTAAAGTCCCCCAGTCAATCTTGCTTAGAGTGTCATTATATCCTTTTGATGTGAAAATAAACATTCCATTGTGAATGTCCCTAATGAATCAACTATATCACAACTTACAACTAGCTACCAACTCTATTTTTAACATAACTTTTTTTAAATTGGTAGTAGAATAGGAAATTTATTTATCACATGTTTGTTTGTATTTAACCTACATCATTTCTTCCTAGTCAATCACTTCCATAAAAGGCTACTAATGATGCCTACCAATTTAAGTGAATTTAATTATAACTGCATCCAAACAAGTGTTATAAAATGAAAGAATAAGTTCAATATTCTAATCAACATACATATTCACCTCAAAAACACTTAAAACATAAACTTCACAATTCACAAATTAAATGATCATGTTTATAGATAAGCTAATTCCTTTCAATTTCATGTCATTGATACATTCACATAAAGAAAATATCTTGTAAATCATTTTTACACAATGCTAACATAATAAAAACTAACACAATGCAAATGCAAAGTCACACAAAAATGATTACATATTGATAGTTGTGCATTAGTCATCAAGAACGTATAGATACGGATTGATAAATTTATCTTCCCTGTAGATTTTTATATACTAGATATTAGAGAAGATGTAGAAACCCCATTGGTTCTTCAGCAACCATTTTTAGCTACTTCTCGCTCAATAATTGACCTGGATGGGGAAGAATTAATATAGAGAGTTGGAAAGGAGAAATTAACTTTTAAGGTATCCAAGAAAGACTATCATTCTCCCTTACCCCTAACAGACATTAAGGAACCTGAAACCCAAAAAGGATGGGAAGATATTGAAGACCCTGGGAATGCATTCAAGAAGAAACAATCGAGAAGGAGAAAGCGTAGGAAGGAAAACAACAAGGAAGGTGAAGTCTATACTGGGTTGGCTCATATACAGAGTTTGAGATCAGCTTCTGCACTGCCACCATACCAGTCATTTGAACCATCTTAAGCAAAAAGGAGAGTTAAACTACGGGCGTTAAAAGAAGCGCTGCATGGGAGGCAAGCTATGGAATTGTACTTTCTTTTAATTGTTTTTGTTTATTTATTGGTGTGGTTCTTTAGTTATGTGCATGTTTGAATTGAGTTTGAATGATGTTTAATTTGGTTTTTGATCGAATTTCAACTTGTTTTCTTTTTGAAATTCTTCTTAATAATATTAATTTGATGTGTTTGTAGGTTGTGCGATTATAGAGAACTAATACTAAGCTTGGAAGAAGGTTTAAAAGTGTGAGAATCAACCTATCCCATGATCGTAGGAATTAGAGTGATTCCCAAGATCGTGGGGAATCTGTCCAAAAAATTTTTGGAAAGAAATCCAACTTTTGGTGGGAATTCCATTTGGAGGCAAATTTAAGTTTCCCTAGCCTTTTCTTCTTTCACCCATTCTTCAAAATTTCACTCCTTCTCTCTCTAACCCATGAAATTTTGTCCTCCCACTCTCTAAAACTCTTCAGTTTCTTCTAGATTCTTGGTATTTTCTTCAACTCTTTTCATTAATCTTACAATCCTTTCCTCTTTTTAAGCATTAATCATTAAAAAACACAAGGATTTTGATAAGATTTTGCTCTCTCTCTCTCTCTCAAAATCGAATTCACTAATCTTTTTCTCATTTTTGTAGGTTTTATTCTTACAATGGCACTAAGGAAGATGATGGCTCAAAGACTGACTGACAAGCTCCGCTTGCAAGTCTTTGGTGAAGATAAGTCCGATTTAGCGGAAGCTTATCGAGCCCATTCTTGATTTATTCGAAGGAAGAAGGTACATGTTTCCGAGACCTTAGGGTTAGAGAAATAGTCACTCCTCATTATTTTGATTTTGAATTGTTAGAAAACATAGGAGTGAGATGAAAACTTGAGCAACTAGCTGCCAACATAGGTTGGAATAGGTTTGTTAAGTTTGACATACCTATTTACCCTACTATGATTTTAGAGTTTTCACAACAGTCAGGTATAACCCTAAAATGGATGTTTTCTGGTTTAGTTTAGCTAGAAATGTTTTTAAACTTGATTATCCTATCATGTGTGAAATTTTCAATTTGTCGAATACAAAATTTCTAGATGATCACACTGATTTTCAAAACTTTCACAGATGAAGAACATTTTGACTCATACATTGCACCAAATTCTTTAATCTGGAGTGTCGAGCATTTACTTTTACACAAATTTTTGTGTTTAACTGTGTTTAATAAAACTGAAAACAATAGATGGTCGACTAAAAACATTTTCTTTTTATAGTGCATGGATCGAAAAATTAAAATCAATACACCTTATAGGATTTTTCAATCAATAGTGAGTGTTGCAAATAAAAAGAGCTCTTGTTTTGGGATGTCTCATATTGCGTCTACTTTGGGTAAATTTTATAACTTTAATGTGGAGAATTTGCATATAACTCCACCTAATATGTTTGACATATCTTACTTGAGGTGCTTTGAGATTTTGAAGTTCCAAAATCCTTAGAAGTGTACTGCGGTAAGGAACATGAGGAGCAACGATATAGCGACTTCCTGACCCTCCACATCCTGAGTAGTCCTAGAGCCTGAAGAAGAAGCAATAGAGGAGGAACCAATTGCACCAGTAGAGGTCGATTGATTTCAACAAATCCTCGACTAGATGGCCACCAATAAAAAACAAATGATATCTCAAATCAACGAGCTTGGCACCCAAATGCTGTAAGTCCATAAGGAGCAACACGATTTGAAGAAGAGGTTCCTCAATTTTTATCGGAGGAATATTGAGGCTCCTTCACCAACACCATCACCACCATCATCTCCATAAGCTTTTCTTACCCTTTTACTTTTAAATTTTGTTATTTCTTTTGTTTGGTTTAATTTCATTTGTTGTTGGGTTTCATGTCATTTTCTTTTGGTTGGTTTGATGTCATTTGTTTGTTGGAATTTCTTTTGTTTGGTTTGATGTCATTTTCCCTTTTTTGGTGGTTGACTTTTCACTTTGAGGACAATGTGATCTTTAAGTGTGGGGAGGTGACATTGACTTTCTTAATTGCATTGTTTGCATTTTGTTAAATGGGTTGCATGTTTAGGCATATCATGTGCTTTGCGTCAACAATGGAACTGTACTTGAATCGTTCTGATGGATATTGCCATGAGATTCTATCATGCTAGTTAGAATTAGATTGAATGCATGCTTAAACTTGGATTAGGCTATGTGAGTAAAAGGTGAACCATATAAAGTGATGAAAAGTAGTTGGTTACATAAGCTTAGTCACAAATTGACATTTAAGTAATGAGGTAGTGTAGAGATGCATAATGAGTTTTCATTTGAGCCAATGTGAGAATTGAGCCCATATGACTCCATCCACAGTCATTCTATTTCTTTGTTGAGTGATACTTCCTTTGGTTATTACCTTTAGAACTTGCTTTGAATCGGTTTGAGTCTACTGGATGCATGCTTAATAGAGATGATTAAGGCCCTTTTTGTTTTAGCGCTTGTCTTAAATGACCTACTCGTTAATTATCCCTTGCTACCCCTATAACCTTTTGTTTCTTGAAAACACCTAAAATTTTAAAACCTTAAACCTCATTAACCTACCCATTCACAAGCTTAGTTGAGTATTAAGTAATACATTAGTTGGGATCGTTGTGAAAATTTTACTGAGATGATTTGAGGACACTTCTGACTGTGAATTACATTGTATATAGTGCTATTTTGATGATTCATAGTTCTTCCATATATTAAGAAAAAATGAAAAAATGTTGAAAAGTTAAAGAAAAGAAACGAAAAAGGAGGAACAAGTGAGCAACGAACAAGTGAGCAACATCAATAAGTAAAGAATATTAGTTACATTTGTATATCTAAGAGTTATGTGTTCTTATCCCGTTTTATTCACTTTTTACTTTACGAATGCTTGTTTAACCTTTTTCCCTCTTTACCCACCTTAACATTTACCACATTATAACCCTAAATAAGTCCTTTTGATCTATTTATTCATGCAATCATTGTAGAGGAGAATTGGTGTATTAGCAAGCCTATGGTAGTCTAGTTTCCTATAGGAAGTTTGAGTGAGACACTAACCATAAAACACTTGAAAGAAATGAGTGAAAACTGTGAGGAAGATTCATTTTGCATCTATACTTATCTTTGAGTGATGGTGCCAATTGTTAAGTTTATGTACACTAATAAAAAAGTAGTCATGATATGTACAGTAACTTGATATTTAAGTTGGTTTAAATTTGAGGAATTGTATGCTTTGATCTTTGTGAAGATGAAGTGATAGAATTGGTTGGCTTTATTTATTTTGCTTAAGGACACGCAAAGATTTAAGTGTAGGGATGTCGATAGTTGTGCATCAGACTATGTTTTTCTAAGTAATTGGCATGTGTTTCCTTCATAATTGTTAATTATTATTGTAGTTTAGGATTCATTTTGTATGTTTTCATTTAGTTTGATTACTATTATTGTTCTTTTATGTTTGATGTTAATTTCAGTTAAGAATTGACTATTTTTATGTAGGAAGGAAGATTGAGTAACTTGGATATTGAGTTTGAGATCAAAGAGGAGAAGAAAAGAGAAGGCTATTTGTTGCAAATTACCACGATCATAGGAGTCATGCCAATTCCCAAGATCATGTGAATTAGAATCTGAGATATTATATGGGGCTTCATTAAACTTAGGTTTTCTTGACTATTAAAGGAGAATTAAGCCTCCACGATAAAGGGAGACAAAACTGTAGAAAGAGCCTCCTTGATTGAAGAATATAAGTCTTGAGCCTTAAAGAAGGATTGAAGTCAAAGACTATCATCAAGATTGGGGAAAAGAGCTCACAACATCCAAAATTCCAGGGTTTGGCAACGAAGAGAAGAAGTTTCTTTTATTCAATTTTCTGTGTTTTGCTCTCTTCTAATCTTTGTAAGATAGATTATTTGTGTGTTGATGATGTTAGGGAGACCATGAGTGGCCAATTTAGTTTTAGGGATTGCTTTTGAACTATTTTGTTAAAACTCCTATTTTATTGAATTGAATGAAATTGTCTTTGATGATTGTTAATTTTATTTTTATCTTGTAACAAATTGAGAGAGTGAGTAAGATTATTTATGTAGGATTATACAACGAGAGGTGGCTACCTATGAACTTGCAATCATCACATCAATTGATTAGTCAGAAGAGAGATCTCGGCAAATTTAATTGATCACCTATAGGATAATTTAATAACTAGTTGAATTGGTGGAGTCATTGGGCAGGTTGAGAGATCGTTCAATTGATTCCATTTAATTTGATTAGGGACAATTAATTATACCTTGAGAGAGGGTAGTTAAGTCATTCAGAAATCTTAGGTGAGCCACAATTTGATTAATAAAATAAGAGGGAGACAAAATAGGAAAAAAAGTAATCTCTAGTCTTTAGATTCTTGAGTTCTAATTTTCTCCACTTTGGTATTGTTTATTGTTCATTATTATTCTTGCAATTTTAGTTTAATTTTTCAGATTATTTCTATTACACAATCTCTTTTCTTAAACAAAGTTTGATCTAAATTAAATGGTGTCTAGGCATCAATCACTATAGGATCGATATTTGCTTTTCAACTACAAGTCACAACCCGTACGCTTGTTGATTTTTAGCGTAAAATAAGTAGATTGTTTTGCAATTTATAAACAAGTTTTGGTGCCGTTGCCAGGGATTGATTGTTTAGCATCTTGTTTCATTTAGATTCCATTGATTTAAGAATTTTTGATAATTTTCCTTGTGTATTTGTAGGTGTCTGAACACAAAGAGCTCGCGAAGATTGAAAGAAGTTAGTGAAGACAAATTTCTTGACAACGAGACATGAAAGAGAGTTTAGAGGGGTAAAACATCTAAACTTTTCACAGCAATATATGGCTGAAGGAGAGCAAGGAGGACCAAAGAGGACTTTGATGGATTTTATGAGGCCAGGACTTAGCCCTCAAGGAGTGCCGAGACCAGTGGTTCAAGGGAACAATTTCGAGATAAAGTCGACATTCCTCAAAATTCTACAAATTAGTGAGCAGTTCTATAGGCTATCCAGTGAGGATCCTAATGCCTACATTATAAATTTTTTGGAGATCTGTGACACTTTCTGATTCAGCTGAATGTCCGACAATATGGTGAAGCTGAGGTTGTTTTCATTCACATTGAAAGATTAGGCTAAAGCATGGTACAACTCACTGAATTCAGGCCAGACTACGACTTAGAAGCCACTTAGCCAAGCATTCCTCAAGAAGTATTTCCCGTTGATGAAGATGACAAGGATTATCAAGGAGATTACAATTTTCCTATAAAATGATAGGGAATCTCTCTATGAAGCTTGGGAGAGATTTAAAGAATTACAGAGAAGTTGTCCCCTTTCAAGAGAGTTCCTACTATAAACATTCTACAATGGAGTGAATCCAAGCACGATAGGAACAATTGCTACAGCAGTTAGAGGTTCATTAATGAGGAAGACTATGGAAGCAGTTCATGACCTTTTGGAGGAGTTAGCGAGTAATAGCTGCATGTGGTCGAGCAAGAGAAGTAGACAGGGGTAGAAGGAATAAAAAGGTATAATACCTATTTATTTTGTTACTACTTTGCAGGCTCAAATCACGGCTCTGAACATTATGCAAGGAGCATCCTCCTCTACAGTGAAGGTGATGCAAGTGCAATGTGAGCTATATGGGCAAAATAACTATGGCTTAGTGGAGTGTTTTCTATTAGGAATCGGTGGTACCGAACAGGTAAGTTACCTGGGCCAGCCGTAATGAGGTAATAACCCTTACTCCAATACTTATAATCTGGGATGGAAAAATCATCTAAATTTTTCTTGGAGCAATTACAATACAGGTGGCTAAGCTAGACTATAAGGAGTACTGGGATTTTAGCAAAACTAATTTAGAGCGATGGAAAGTAAAATGGACAAGATGATGGAAGTGTTGAGGTCTAAACCGATAACTCAAGAGGAGAATCAGAAAAGGATGTTTGCTAGCCAAGAGGAGAGTCAGAAAAGGATGAAAGCGAAATTCGACCAGATTGTGAAGAATCATGCATCATCAATCCATAATTTGGAGGTTATGGTAGGTCAACTCGCTAATGCTTTATCTTTTAAAAATGCAGGTAGCCTACTGAGCAACACCGAGGTTAACTTGAAGGAGAGAATTATGGCTATCACTCGAACAGAGAAAAAGGAAAGTGAACATGAGGAGAAAGATGGAGTCGAGAGAGGAGGAAAAACAATTTTGGAAGTCCTTTCGAGTGAACTAGTGAGCGAGTCGATCAGGGAATTTCAACTTGGACTTCCACATTATATTTTTGCTTAATAGAAGTCATCTTCAAATGGAGCAACGAGGAATTTGAAGGAGGTTGAGCTAACCAAGATGACAAATATAACAAATCAACTCCAAACTAAGCTCATATTAAAGGAACCGGTAAAGAAAGAGGTCAACGAGCACATATCAGAAGGAAGTCCACATATAGAACAGAAGAAAGAAGACCCAGGGGAATTCTTCATTCTGTATAGTATAAATAGAGTTAAGATAGTGAGGGAATTTGTAGATTTGGGAAATGGTATCAACATGATGCCTTACATGTTTAGTTAGGAGTTGATTTTAGGAGAGTTAGAGCCCACTAAGACATTGGTGAAAATAGCTGACAGAACATTGCATAAGTCGAAGGGGATCATTAAGAATGTGCATATATGGATTGATAAATTTATCTTCCTTGTGGATTTCTACGTACTAGATACTGAAGAAGGTGTAGAAACCCCAATGGTTCTTGAGCTACTATTCCTAGCTATTTCTCGCTCGATAATTGACATGGATAGGGGAGAATTAATACTGAGAGTTGGAAAGGAGAAATTAACTTTCAAGGTATCTTAGAAAGACTATCGCTCTCCCTTACCCCTAATAGACATCAAGGAACAACCTGAACCCCAAAGAGGACGGGAAGATATTGAAGACCTGGGAACCAATTCAGGAAGAAATGATCGCATAGTAGAAGGTGTAGGAAGAAAAATAACAAGGAATGTCGAGTCCATACCGGGTTGCCTCGTATACAGAGTTTGAGATCAGCTTTTACACTGTCACCGTGCCAGTCATTTGAACTGCCTTAAGAAAAAGCGAGAGTCGAGCTACAGACGGTAAAAGAAGCGTTACATGGGAGGTAACCCATAGAATTCTACTTCCTTTTAATTGTTTTTGTTTATTTATTAGTGTGATTCTTTAGTTATGAGTATGTTTGAATTGAGTTTGGTTGATGTTTAATTTGGTTTTTACTTGAATTTCAACTTGTTTTCTTTTCAAAATTATGCTCATAATATTAATTTGATGTGTTTGTAGGTTGTGGGATTATGGAGAACTAATACTAAGCTTGGAAGAAGGTTTAGAAGTGTGATAATCATCCCATCCCACAATCTTTGGAATTGGAGTGATTCCCACGATAGTGGGAAATCCCTCCAGAAACTTTCTGAAGAGAAATTTTTGAAGAGAAATCCCACGATTGTGGGAATTCCATTTAGAGGAAAATTTAAGTTTCTCTCTCCTTTTCTTCTTTCACCTATTCTTTAAAATTTCACTCCTCTCTCTAACCCATGAAATTCTGTCCTCCTACTCTCTAAACTCTTCATTTTCTTTTAGGTTCTTGATAATTTCTTCAATTCTTTTCATTAATCTTACAATCCTTTCTTCTTTTCATGTATTAATCATTCAAAAATACAAGGATTTGGATAAGATTTCTCTCTCTCTCTAAAAATCAAACTCATTCATCTTTTTCTCATTTTTACAAGTTTTTTCCTACAATGGTACCAAGTAAAATGATGACTCCGCTTGCAAGTCTCCAGTAAAGGTAATTCCAATTTAGCGGCAGCTTATCGAGACTTATTTTTAATTTATTCGAATGAAGAAGGTATGCATTTTCGAGACCTTAGGGCTAGAGAAATAGTCACTCATTATTTTGATTTTGAATTGTTAGAAAACGTAGGAGTAAGACAAACACTTGAGCAGCTAGCTTCAAACATAGGTTGGAATAGGTTTGTTTAGTGTGACGTACCTATTTACCCTACTATAACTTTAGAATTTTTCATGACAGTCTAGTATAACCCTAAAATGGATGTTTTCTGGTTTAGGTTAGTTGGAAATGTTTTTAAACTTGATTATCCTGTTATGCGTGAAATTTTCAATTTTTCGAATACAAAAATTCTAGATGATCATGCTATTTTTGATGTCAATTCTTATTGGAAAACTCTCATAGGTGAAGAACATTTTGCCTCACGCAATGCACCAAATTCTTTAATTCGGAGTGTCGAGCATTTACTTTTACACAAATTTATTTATTTAACTGTATTTAATAAAACTGCAAGCAACAAATGCTTGGCCAAAGAACTTTTCTTTTTATAGTGTATAAATCAAAAAATTAAAATCAATACACCTTATAGGATTTTTTGATCAATAGTGAGTGTTGTAAATAAAAAGAGCACTTGTTTTGGGATGTCTCATATTGCTTTTGCTTTAGGTGTGTTTTATAACTTTAATGTGGAGAATTTGCGTATAACTCCACACGATATGTTTAACATTTCTTACTTGAGGAACTTTGAGATTTTGGAGTTCCATTCTATGGAACTTCGAAATCCTTAGATGCGCACTGTAGTGAGGAATAGGAGGGGCATCAATACAGCCACTTCCTGACCCTCCATATCCCAAGAAGTCCCAGAGTCAGAAGAAGAAGCAGTAGAGGAGGAACTAAGTGCATTAACAAAGGTTGACCAATTTTAACAAATCCTCGATCAGCTGGCCACCAATCAACAACAAATGACATCCCAAATCAACGAGCTCGGCACCTAAATGTGGCAAGTCCATAAGGAACAACATGGTTTGAAGAAGTGGTTCCTCAATTTTTGTTAGAGGAACAACTTTGAAGCTCCTTCACCAACATCGTCGCCACCATCATCTCCATAAACTTTTCTTACCCTTTTACTTTTAAATTTTGTTATTTCTTTTTTTGGTTTCATTTTATTTTTTGTTGGGTTTTATGTAACACCCCACTCCCGCCGAACCCGAACCCGATATCGATCGTGATACCCGAATCCGAGCCCCCCCGAGGGTGGCGCGTCACATCACTTAACAATTTAAAACTCGGTATATATATATATATTTTTTTTAAAAACTCTTTACACTTCACTTATATGTGATCACTCTTTCTTTTCAAAACCAATTTGTTATTTAAACTGAAAGCAAAATACACA
>JAOQML010152284.1:0-14249 GCA_027568935.1 Erythroxylum urbanii | reverse complement strand
CTAAGCTATTAGGATTTGATTATATAAAGGATTTGTATGCTAATGATCCTGATTTTGCTAATGTGTTTGAAGCTTGTAATAATTCTGGATTTGGAAAGTTTTGTAGGCATGAAGGATTTCTATTTAGAGAAAATAGGTTGTGCATGCCTAATTGTTCAGTATGAGAGCTACTAGTTCGAGAATCACATGGAGGTCTTATGGGACATTTCGGTGTTAAGAAGACCTTAGATATGTTAATTGAGCATTTCTTTTGGCCTCATATGAAGCGAGATGTGGAGAGAGTTTGCAATCGGTGCATTACATTCAAACAAGCCAAATCGAAGTCATAACATCATGGGCTGTACAATCCCTTAACAATACCTAGCGAGCCAATGGTGGACATTTTAGTGGACTTTATCTTGGGTTTGCCTAGGTCCAAACAAGGTATGGATTCTGTTTTCGTGGTTGTTGATAGTTTTTCTAAAATGGCACATTTCATTGCTTGTAGGAAAACGGATGATGCAAGTCACATAGCAAATTTATTTTTCAAGGAGATTGTGCATTTACATGGAGTGCCAAAGAATTGTGGGGTAAGCTAGGTACTAAGTTGCTATTTTCTACAACTTGTCATCCACAAACTGATGGACAAACAGAGGTAGTAAATAGAACCTTGTCTACAATCTTGCGTGCTATTATTCAAAAGAATATCAAAAATTGGGAAGAATGTTCACCTCATGTTGAGTTTGCCTACAATAGAGTTATATATTTTGCTACTACTTGTTCTCCTTTTAAAGTTGTTAATGGCTTTAATCCATTAACACCTTTAGACTTGATTCCACTACATGTGAATGAACAAGCTAGTTTAGATGGCAAAACGAAGGCTGACATGGTGAAGCAAATGCATGCAAAGGTTCGCCAACAGATAGAGAAGAGAACAAAGCAATATTCCCACCAAGCCAATAAGGGTAGAAAGAAAGTGATTTTTGAACTGGGAGATTGGGTTTGGGTGCACATATGAAAGGAGAGATTTCCAGCAAAAAGACTATCCAAGTTGCATCCGAGAGGAGATGGACCATTTCGAGTCATTGCTAAAATTAATGACAATGCCTACAAATTGGAACTTCCAGGTGCGTATAATGTAAGTGTCACTTTCAATGATTCTAATCTTTCTCCTTTTGATACAGATGATTTTGATTCAAGGACAAATCCTTTTGAGGAGAGGGGGAATGACTGAGATCAAGCCATGGAGGACATACCAAGGAGGGGAGCAATCTAGTCCAGCTCAAGTTGATGATCCTTAACACATTGGAGGAGGGCCAATGACTCGAGCAAAGGCTAGAAGAATTAAAGAGGCTCTAAATGGACTAATTGAAGATGTTTAGGCCAAGCAAGACGCCACTAGGGCTGACTTAGATGTGAGGCATCCAACCAAGCAACTTTGCATGCTGGCAAGTGGGATAGATCTGAAAGATGCCCAATTTTGGACAGGTTAGAGTTTTCATTTGAGTTCTTGGTCTTCATGAGAGTTGAAGAGGACATCTTGAACTTTCCAAAATGCCCAAGAGAATCTAAATCGGAGTTTGTTTGGCCCCTCAACAGATAAGCTTTCTGTGGAGTCTAGAATGTGCTCATACACCGCTCTCCCTTTGCTTAGTGCGACCTTTGACTTTAGTTGCGTATTTTGGACCTTGTTTTGGTTTTTTTATGTAGTAATTGGCTATTTAAACTATTTAAGCCCAAGGGTTTCAGTTTGTTTGGATAAATTTTATTATTTTGGGTTTTAGTTGCTCTATTGGGTTGTTTAAGTTAATTTAGTTAATCTCAGCCCAGCTTGGTTTGTTTTGGGCTTATTTTACTTAATTACGGTTTCTTAGGTTTCTTTAACCTAGAAAACATTTAAGTAGCCATAAAAAACGATTGTAATGAGATGATCACGAATTCTGAATTGAAAAGTGAGTTTTTCTTCACAACTCTTGGTTCTTCTTAGAACTAAAAACTCATCTAGGTTAAATCCTTGTGAAAGACTTATCAAACACCTTTTTATAGTGTTTGTTGCATCATCCCTTTCCAATAGCTTTGGTTCTTGTCTCTCTAAGCAACGGGTTAAAGGCCTTTCCACTGTTACATATTCCAACCGGTCCTGGAAATTTATTTTTCTGAATTTGATTTGTGGGTTCAAAAGCATGTTCTTGATGGGTCGACATCAAACCTAGTCCAATTTCATGATCCAAACCTATCCTGACTCATTGCAAAGTCTAATAAAGCACCTTGATTTTGTATAATAAATTATATAATAACACATAAAATTTGACTATTTTGTCTATATGAATTTGGAATGATTCAATATAATTTAGTTTAGTTTTTGATTTGAATATTATATAATATCTAAAATTGTAGTAAACCAAAATTATTTATACAATTATGTCCAACTTTTATCAAAATATTATCAGAAAAATTCAATTATCCTTTTCCTTAGTTTCTAATTTGATTTGGGATATCCTAGGTGCATTTAAATTTTGAAGTTTGTAATGACATCTCTTTCCTACTAACCAGGATTGAGTATGATTGGTAACATGTTTTAACTTCCCAAGTGTGTTTATTCGAATATTTCAATTTCAGTTTTGTATTTGATTACTTGAATTTATCTACTGACATGTTTGAATTGTTAGAAAATTAGGGGTAGAATTTGATACCATACGCAACATAATAAGATTAAAACCTTTTTGTTTAATTTTTTGAAAGCTAATATCACATTAAAATCTATAACATGACTAATGCAAAAATCACAATAAAACAATAATCATAATTCATACCTTATTTTGATGCTCGATCTTTTTCTAGTAGTTTCACATTAACCATTTCTAAAATCAGTATATCTCAATCGCTATAACCGTACACATGTTTAGCCTCTAATGGTATTTACAAAACGTGTTGAGAGAACTCTACAACTATTGTAGAGAGAGTTATGCAAGAAGTACTAGCTCTCTTAAAACCTAAGCTTATTTATAATAAGAATTGGACCTTTTAGTAATTCAGTAGAAATAAAATTCTAGTTAGAATAAAATTTTAATTAGAATTACAATTAATTCTAATTAAATACCTATTATACCCAAATAAGATCCAATATCTCATAATGGTCCTTATTTATTAAATATCTCATATTTAATTGTGAAGTTTCTCAAACATTACAATTAAGGCCAACTTAATTAGGTGGTTTATGTGTGTTTGTTATGAAAATGGGACATGTGTGTAGGATCCAGATTGGGGAGATTTTAATTTTAGATGAATTTGGGACTACAAGACGCAAGTGGGGCAAATTTTGTATTTGTACAAGTTCTAATGTGCAATGTTAGTGTATTTTTAACTCTTCAAAAAAAGTCTAATTTGAATAAAATACCTTTTCTCTCTTCAACTTTGATGGAAACCCAGCTAAGGACATGCAAAGGATAGTGCAATATGGTTCCTCATATTTCGATGATCCATTCCATACTGGTGGAGGTTTAATAGCTCGGGCCAAAGCTAAAAGGAAGAAGGAAGCTCTTAGTGGACTGATTGAAGATGTTTGGGCTAAACAAGCAATAATAGAAGCTGATTTGGGCTTGTGGACATCAATCAACCCTATAACCTTAATTCATGCATGAAATATGCCTAATTAGTTGTTTATTTTGCCTAATTAGAAGACTATGTTATTTGATGATTTTAGGAGATCTCGAACTTATTTGCACTGCCTAAAAGTCCAGTTTCTATATTTGGCTTTAGGAATTAGTTTTGAATATGATTTCCTAAATCTTAGGGATTTCCTTATTTTTAGGAATAAATCATTGCTAGAAGAATGGGGATTAGGGTTTTCTTCAGCCTATATAATTGTCATCGCTGTACAAGAATGGGGATTGGAATTTGTTTTACGTTTTTGGTGAGGTTATTCACTTTGTTGGTTCTTCATTGAACGTAGAACTTATCAAGGTTATTCCTTTTAGCATTCATCTGACTTATCACTCTCAATCTCTTCTTTTCTTAGAATGTGGCATCAATATCCTTTTTTATAACTTTGGTTCATGTTTCTTAAAAATTGGTCAAGGTTTTCTTGAAAACAGAACTAATTTAGCTTTTTCTGGAAATTCCTTTCAACAACTTGCTCGTGGGTTCCCAGATCTTGATTTACGGGGTTCACATCATTTGGTATCAGAGCTTGGGTTATTCTAAATCAGTCTAGTGCGTATTACTTATGTTGTTTCATGTTTCATGTTGTTTTTGTTAGTTTCTTCCATAAATGTTTCTTGCAATCTTGCAAATCTAGTTGTTTTCTTCCATACACTTTTCTTGCAAATCTGGTTGTCTTCTTGTTGCAATCTTTCTCATATGTCCTCAAACTTTGAAAATCTAGCCATCATGTTATTTTCTAAATTGATTGCTCTTTCTTATTATTTCATATATGTTCCTTCTTACTTCTTTTGATAGCCTTAGTTGTGTTTTGAAAAAAAAATAGACAAAAGAAAAGGAAAGAAAACAAGAAAAGAGAAGAGAAGAAAAGGAAAAAAACTAAACAAAAGAAAATGAAAAAAGAAGAAAAAAGTGGAGGCTCAGTTTTTGCAAAAGAGGAAAGATTTAAGTTAAGCAAAAGGGAAGTACTTGATTTGTTTATTCCTATCTGAAATCTAAAATTAATATTATTATTATTTTGATTAATCTTTGTTTCATCTTCTTTTCATTGCTATCTTATCTGGTTTCATTGTTTAATCTCTTACCCTCATCCTATTTTCTTTGTTCCTCAATCTGCTTGAGTTCTTTGGATAAGTTGGGTGTGCATTGCTAGCTTTTGATCAGTTAAAAAGCCTTAAAAGAGTGAAACACTTATTGAGTGAAATACTTGTGAGGTTTCTTTGCAAAGTCATTGTTTGTCAGATTGCCATAATGGCTGAAGAAGGAAGGATAGGAGAGACATTCGAACAACAAACTTTGCGTCAACACTTTGAGCCCATGGAGGTTAGATTTGTTGAAAATTTGGACAAGATGTAAAGACAAGATGTTGCCATTGCTGCTTTACAAAGGATTCAAGTTCATGAAGTTCCAATTGTGCATAGACAAGAAATGCGACAATACAGTCTTGAACATGAGGACAATGATAGTGATTATTTTAATGTGGGAGAGACCAATAATAAATTTGATCAAGATAAAGGTGGTTGAAGGAGGCAAAGGATAGATCATTATGATCAAAACTTGGGAAACATTAAAATGAAGATTCCATCGTTTTCAGGCAAGAACGATTTTGATGCACACTTGGAGTAGGAGAAGAAAGTAGAGTTGGTCTTTGATAGTCACAACTACTCTGAAATGAAAATGGTAAAACTTACTACTGTTGAGTTAACTGACTATGCTATTGTTTGGTGGGATCAACATGTTTTGACTAGGAGACGAAATCGTGAGAGGCTAACTGAAACTTGGGAGGAGATGAAGGCTATTATGAGGAGGAGATTCATTCCATGTCATTACTATAGGGACTATACCAGCAGTTGTGAGGCCTAACCCAAGGATCTAAGAGTGTGAAGGAGTACCACAAGGAGATGGAGATAGCCATGATTGAGGTTAATGTGGAGGAGGACTGAGAGGCAACCATGGCACGATTTTTGCTTGGATTAAATCAATAAATTGCAAATGTGGTAGAGTTGCAACATTATGTGGAGCTGGAGGATATGGTACATATGGCCACGAAGATTGAGAGGCAACTCAAAGAAAAACGATCAATACATTTGAAGAAGAAATCGAATTATTCCTCTTAAAAACTGAATTGGAGCAAGAAGGATGATAATGCTGATCTTAAGGGCAAGTCTGAATCATCTAAAAGTAAGGATGCTAGGTCTAGCCTAAATAAAGGTAAGTCTAACTCCGAAACCTCTAGAAATAGAGATATTAAATGTTTTAAGTGTTTGGGATGGGGACACATTGCATCCCAGTGCTCAAATAAGCGAGTGATGATTTTAAGGGGAGATGGTGATGTTGAGACCAAAGGTGAATTTGATGATGTTTATACGCCACAATCGAAGGGGAGTGATGATGAAGTGTATCCAGTTGCTAGTGAAATCCTTATCACAAGGAGAGCTTTGAATATGCAAGTGATGGGGGGATGAAGCACAATGAGACAACATATTCCACGCACTTTGTCACATCAAGGACAAGGTATGTAGCATGACTATAGATGGGAGAAGTTGTGCTAATGTAACAAGAAATCGTTTGGTTAAAAAATTAGACCTACCTACTATTAAGCACCCTAGACCTTATAAACTTCAATGGTTGAATGAGTGCAGGGAAGTCAAGGATAATCAACAGGTGTTGGTGTCATTTTCCATTGGTAGGTATCATGATGAGGTGCCTTGTGATGTTATACTTATACATGCTGGTCATTTTCTTCTAGGCTGACCATCACACTTTAATAGGATTGTTATGTATGATAGATTCAATAATAGATACTCTTTTGCAATGCATGAGAAACCTATAACTCTTATGCCATTAACACCTTGACAAGTATATGAAGATCAAATGAGGATAAAAAATGAGTATGAAAAAAGAAAGAATAAGGTTTAATGTGAAGAAAGAAAGAGTGAGATTGAATATGAAAAAAGAGGTAGTAATCATAAAAAAAAAAGAAGAAAAGGAAAAGCCTCAAGAGCAAGAGAGGAAAAAAACAAGTTTGTATTAAAAGAAAGTGAGGTTAAGAAAGCTTTTTTTCCAAAATAGCCAATGATTGTACTTTTGTACAAAGAGGCTTATTTTAATACTAATGTTCTTAACCCATCTTTGATTAACGCTAGTATGTCTCTTTTGTAGGAATTAGCTGATGTCTTTCCTGATGAAGTTCCCAATGGTTTACCGCCACTTAGGGGAATAGAACATCAAATTGATTTCATTCCCAGTGAATCAATTCCTAATTGACCAGCCTACAGGAGCAATTGCGAGGAGACAAAGGAACTTCAAAGGCAAGTTGAGAAGTTGCTAGCTAAAGGGCATACAAGAGAAAGTTTGACTCCATATGTTGCTCTTGTTCTACTTTTGCCTAAGAAGGATGGAACATAGAGAATGTGTGTTGATTGTAGAGCTATTGACAAAATTATGGTAAAATATTACCATCCCATTCCTAGGTTGGATGATGTGCTTGATGAATTGCATGGTTCTTGTATTTTCTCTAAGACTGATTTGAAGTTTAGTTATCATCAAATTTGCATGCTAGGTGGTGATGAATGGAAAACTACCTTTAAGACTAAGAATGGTTTATATGAGTTGCTAGTTATGCCTTTCGGGTTAATTAATGTCCCTAGTACTTTCATGAGATTGATGAACCATGTTTTACATGCTTTCACTGGTAAGTTTGTTGTTTTGTGCTTTGATGATATTCTTGTTTATATCAAGAACTTAGATGAGCATCTTGAACATTTTCAAAAAGTTCTAAGTGTTTTGCATGATGAGACGTTGCATGTAAACCTTAAGAAATGTTTGTTTTGCACTAATCAGATTGCATTCTTTGGATATGTTGTTATTGCTAAGGGAATATAGGTTGATGAAGAAAAGATTATTTGTGAGTGGCCTACACCTAAATCAATAACTAAGGTGTGAAGCTTTCATGGTTGGCACCATTAACTAAACTTGTCAAAAAGAATATTGGATTCAAGTGGGGCAGTGAACAAGAATCAACATCAAATTTGATTAAAGACAAGCTAAGTTCAGCACCATTAATTGCTCTATGTAACTTTGCTAAAACTTTCGAAGTTGAGTGTGATGCTTTAGGTATAGGTATTGGGGATGTTTTGATGCAAAAAAACCAACCCATTTCTTATTTTAGTGAAAAAGTAAATGGGCCAGCCTTGAACTACCCAAATTATGACAAGGAGATGTATGCTTTAGTAAGAGATTTGGAGACATGGCAACATTACTTGTAGCCTAAGGAGTTTTTCATTCATACTAATCATGAGTCGTTGAAGCATTTGAAGGGCCAAGGTAAGTTGGCCAAACTCTATGGAAAATGGATGGAGTTCATTGAATCTTTTTCTTATGCAATCAAGTACAAACAAGGTAAGGAACATGTGGTTGCAGATGCTTTGTCTCCTAGGTATACCTTAATCTCAATGTTGCATACTAAATTGTTAGTCTTTGACTACATCAAGGATTTATATTCTTCCGATCTTGATTTTGGTAATGTGTTTGAAGCTTATGAGCACGCTAGGTTTGGCAAATCTTATAAGCATAAAGGTTTTCTATTTCATGAAAGTAGATTGTGTGTGATTACTTGTTCTTTAAGGGAGTTACTGGTTCGTGAGTCTCATGGAGGTGGCCCAATGAGACATTTTGGTGATCTTTGAACCAGAAGATTGGGTTAGAGTTTATTTGAAAAAGGAGCAATTCCCAGCAAAATGTCGTTCTAAGCTACATCCAAGAGAAGATGGACCATTCCAAGTCATTGCTTGTATCAATGACAACACATACAAGCTGGATCTACCATGTGAATATAATGTTAGTGCTACATTTAATGTTTTTGATCTCGCTCCATTTGATGTAGGTGATGAAGATTTGAGGACGAATCCGTTTGAGAAGAGGGGGAATGATGGAAACCCAGCTAAGGACACACAAAGGATGGTGCAATCTAGTTCAACACATTGGTGGAGGTCCAATAACTCGGCCTAAAGCTAAAAGGATGAAGGAAGCTCTTAATGAAATGATTGAAGATGTTTAGGCTAAACAAGTAACAATATTAGCTGATTGGGCTAGGAGAGATCAATCAGCCCCATCACCTTAATTCACTGTTAAATAGGCCTAATTTGTTGATTATTTGGCCTAATTAGAAGACTATATTATTTTGATGATTTTATGAGATCTCTAACTGATTTGGGCCGCCTAAAAGTCCACTTTCTATATTTGGCTTTAGGTCTTAATATTGAAAAGGCTTTCATAAATCTTAGGGATTTCCTTATTTTTAAGACTAAATCATTGTTAGAAGATTGATTAGGGTTTTCTTTAGCCTATATAATCATCATCTTTGTACAAGAATGGTGATTGGAATTTGTTTTACATTTCTAGTAAGGTCTTTCACTTTGTTGGTTCTTCATTGAACTTGGAACTTATCAAGGTTATTCCTTGTGGCAGCCTTCTGACTTATCACTCTCAATCTTTTCTTTTCCTAGAGTGTGGCGTTAATATCCTTCATTCTAACTTTGGTTCGTGTTTCTAAAAACATTGGTCAAGGTTTTCTTGAAAACAGAATTGCTTTAGCTTTTTCTAGAAATTCCTTCTAACAACCTGTTCGTGGTTTCTAGATCTTGATTTACAAGGTTCACATCAAACTTGCACTTTTTAAGTGGCCCATTAGGTGCTTACATATGTTGACAATGTATACAAATTATAACTCTAAATCATATCTAGGATTGGATAAATTAAACTCCTTTAATTAATTTTTAATTCTCTAATTAAATAATTTATATCTTTATATCAAGATTAGTGTCTAACTCTTTTGTGTATGATTTTTCATAAATTCAATATTTTTATCACACAATATTTTGATTAGACATATATAGATAATGAAATTAATGTTTACTCTATTTTAATCTGATCAAGTTAGTTATTTATCTTTAGTAATCATTGATCCAATAAATTATATTTGAAAACTATTTTGTAAATTGTCATTCCACTTTGGATAAGGATTTCTTGAATCAATACTAATTGAGAATAATAGAACATTATCCCTAATCTACCGACTGGCTATCTTTGACTAGAATTAGTCATAAGTAGTATCAAAATATAGAAATCCCTATATGAAATGCTTTTAAGATCTCAAGTCAAAGGACCACTTATACAATTATTACAATGAGTATTTTTATATAAATACAAGTTATTTACAAATTGATTTCTCATATAGGGTCAGTTTAATAAATTTGTTCTTTGATAAGTACTAACACGTTTACTTAAACCTCTCCATAGTTTAGTCTATGAGATTGATTACTTCCTTCATAAGAAAGAAACATAATGTGTGCTAGCCTTTTTACTTTATATTAATTTCCAATCTCAATAGAATAATAACTAAGAACAATTTAAAGATAATTCATCATGTACCTTAAACATATATAAGATAAAAATGTCTTTAAAAAATTATGTCATTTAACTATATAACCACCGATTATTGTAAGGTATAAACTAATAATCGAACTTACAATAAGCCAATTGTTTAGGTAACTTATAGCATATTGCCATATGACAATCATGCTAATACTGGGATAATAGTTCAGTAATAGAATTTTACAAGATTCTTTATAGTGAGCACTTAAATTTTGCAACTTTATTCTTAATTATCATCATAATTAAGAGAAACTGCCTAAGAACATACTTAGATACTTGATAAGATCTTAACTCCTTTTTGCAAACCCAATGACTCTAATGTTTTATAATACACTACTGTCTAAACAATGTGAGGAACTATACTAAGTTCATTGAAGAAATTATTGATCCAAATAATCATTCTCACTAAATGAAAAACGTATTATGACTTCACTAGAAAATCTTCTAATTGCAAAAACCTCATCACGAGCCCTTTTGAAAGTGGTAGTCTCTTGTTCAATTGAATTCTCATCAACATTTGGGTTCTCTTTTGAGATCTTCTTCCAGTGGCTCTCTTTTTTGAAGGTGGATGGAAATTTTAGTATCCTCCATTTTTGAAAACAAGTCAACTTTCAATTTTAAATCATTGCAAAACAACACTGAGGGATTCACGAAGGCATTTAGTTAGGTTAAGAAAAAAGATGCAAATTAGGATAAAATTCGAGATTCAATCAGGTTATGTTTTAGGGAAAAAAATTAAATCAATTTTAAATTATAGAAAATAAATAAATAAATACAAAATAAGAAATTATTATTTTTATTCACACTAGCTGTCATGTTGGCAACTAACTTTACATGGCATTCCCAGGTAGCCAAATTTAACAGGAATGTATTGTTTGTTTGACGGAGATAGCATATTTGGCCAAATTGTTTCATTTTAGAAATGTTATGGGGTAAATTGGTATAAGAGATAACGATTTAGGCCATCTTAGACTTTTCATCAAACTTTAGGGGACAAATTAGACCTTTTGCCTAAAAGCTACATTAGAACCTTTTCAATATTAAATAACATTTTTCCAAGTAAAATATACCTTAACTAGGATTTACTTTAAAAGTTAATATCCATATGACCTTAAACTCAGATATTGACTCATACATAGAATAATGGACATCTTTAATATTTCACAAATATCAGATATCTCTAGTAATTAAACACTTTTAGTCAGACAGAATAAGAAAACAATTTATGTGTATATCTCTATAACTCTATTTTCTAGAATTTAAGTTGTTATCTTTTCATATCCAATATGAATTGTACTTGACAATTATATTTTCAACAATTGTAACTGTAAATTATTGATCTCTATGAACAATATGTCTCTATATACTCTTACTGAAGAAGACAATGATAAATTCTCAATCATCTTCAAAATAAACTCTTTAAATTAATAATGAAAGTGAATCTTTGAATGTCTTGTAGCCTTTTAACTATCCATTAGATGTATCAACAAAGACATTAGTTCTAGTTGGATGTATTATTATAAGATTTGAACTTTCCAAATTTCATCTTACAGTCACTACTTATCTTGAGAACCATTCTCTTATAAGTATACATTAAAACAAACAATTTGTTCAGTGGGTCTATAAGACTATATCCAATCTTTTAGATATCTTATAACCTTGTATTATCCAATTGATATTATATACTTCAAGGATATAACCTTCTACTATCCAATTTAGTGGATAATATATACTTCAACTCTTTTAAGGTCTCAGCATTCCATATCTAACATGATAATTGATTTAATTGGAACTTTAAAATGTAAGTCACTATACTTAGTTTAGCTATAGAAGAAATAAATAATACATTATACAATATTTAATAATGTATTTTCCTCCTTACACGAATCTATAATATTATGAAATTTAGTTATGAAGGCATTCATTAGAGAATCTCATTCACTTTTAGATGAGTAAAAAAATTATATCTCACTTTATTGATCTCATTGAAGTACTTCGACATTTTTAATTCTTAATTTCTAATAATATTTAAATAATTTGAACTTCTTGAAAATTTAATTTAATATTTCATTTAATACATATGATGATATCACATAAAATCATTATTAAATTTAATGAAATACAAATATCATCCTTTTACATATTATTGTTACATCCCATACATATGTATCAGATTTAATAATTCACTATATCCTTATCCTTTTACCAAAGTTTGATTTAGTTATTCTTCAATCTTATAAGTTTCATAATTTTCACACAGTTCGTAGTCAATTAACATATATATCCTAGTATGAAACTTTATGATTGTCATTATGTTGAATTAACCATCATGACATAAAAGAATAGTCTCAGTTATCTAACATTTTATTTTTTCAATTAGGTTAAGCATAAGTCTCCCTTGATCTAACATATACAAACTATTTGTATAAACTTACATCAATAATTTTTACTAAAAAATCTATTTCTTTTCATGTCTTAAATATTATAATATTTTTGAATCCAAATTTAGTATCAACTACTCAAAAGCATGAATTAGAAATATATATAATCTCTGTTATGTCTAGTACAGGAAACAAAAATCATGCAATCAATTTTTCTTTTAACGAAAACTAATATCAAACTATTACAAATGCTTTCAATTGTTTATATGCTTTTAGTAGGCTAAATTGAGTGGAACAATTCTATCAAAGTGCTATACCTTTTAGGTCTACTTCATATAGCCTCTTGCATCATGTTATCATGATGTTTATATGCATCATATATGACACTATTAAAGTTTATAAGGTATTAGTCAACTCAAAATGCCATTACATTTGGTCATATAAGATACATATCTCTAAAAACATTTCACCAAATCCTCAATAGGGATTAATAGCAAAATTGCATAATAGACATTTTTATCTTTGAGAACTCTTCTCAAAACTAACATATGTCCAAGAATTTTGGTTAAATAAAACTTAGTAGCAACTATACTAAACAAAGGTAATTATTACTCAAAGACCAAATATAGATGTAATAAAAGCAAGCGTTGGATTGTATGCTATGACAACCAAATAAGATTAGGACTTTGATCATATATTTGGTTACTCACAATATTTTGCTCAAAATAATCCTCAATAGTATTTAGAAAGATTATTCTAATCATTTTAGCTAGGATCCCATTTAGATTTAGTTAATCTTAAATCACTCAACAAACTAACTAAACTTAAATTAGGTAGATAACATCCTTACCAGTCACTTCTCATATGACTCTTATATCTGTTAGATGACAACACTTGTCAAAACATATCTTAGATGTTATTTCTGACTCTACCTTTAAATTTATATGATCATGAGTCACTCATTCAAATTATTCAAATTTAGTTAAGTAGGACTCATTAATCTAAGATAAAAATATATAGGGGATAAAGGGACCTTTAGTCAACAAACCTTACAATAAATAGAAATATAGTTTTACACTTAAATAATATAAAGCAAAAGTCAAGTTCTCAACATGTACTTAATATTTATATGAGAGATTTAATTTTGCTAATCTCATCAAACACAAAAATGCAGATAAAAAAATCATACAAACAAAACATGAAACTAACACATAATGTATCTAACATATATATTAAAACATTCAATTTATCCTGGCAATATAATCATATTATATGCACCAACATCAAACCTTGTTTGATTCTAGTTATTGATCTTCATATTTTTAGGTAATAGTTTCAGTACTCAATAATTCTTAAATGAATTAAATTCCTTTTCTAATTTGAAAACAAAATTTTAATTTAGTAATAAATTATTTCCAATTATTTGGATACTTAACAAAATTTAATTAAAACAAATTTCAATAAATTATGCTTCATACTTATTATAATCTGGAAAAAATCCTATTTTTAGTAAGTAAGACATTCTAATCCAATTAGAAAACCTTTTCCAATATAATTAGCAATAAGTTTTCTTAATTTAAAATTTTTTTATAATATTAAAGGAAACCACTTTTAAAATTAAATAAAAATGCTATAAATAAAAAATATTTATATTATTTATTTACAAACTAGTTTCTTAATTAATTAGAAAATCTCAAATAACAAATTAGAATACTATTTAAAAAAATTAAAGGAAGCTTATTTTTCTTAATTGATAAATAAATTTTTTAAATTTAATCAAGAAAATATATTTCC
>JAOQML010152232.1:0-14254 GCA_027568935.1 Erythroxylum urbanii | reverse complement strand
AAGGGGAAGTTGAGTTGTTCTGATGCATTCCATATGGTCCAGATTTGGGGAGTCGATGCCTTCCCTTTCACTATTTCGAGGCAGAAAGAACTTTGGATGCAACAGACATGGAAGCTTGACATCCTCATCCAAAGCGTTCAGACCAACCAACCAATCATATGGAATTGGTTAAGTTGAGTTTGAACTCTTTTATGTTTCTTTTTTTCTTTTTTCAGACGTTTGCTTGAAGTTACAATCTGCCACCCTTTTGCTGGTTAGATTACAAATCAGAAGTTAATTTTCCTATTTGGAGGCAAAAACGTGGACGAGGTGAAGGAAATCATACAATCAGCAGTTAGTACAGGACATGAATTTATGATCGTCTGTGTTAGTAACAGCTTCACAGAGCAACAATTCAGCAGTACCATGCACCAAATAACTCAAAAGCAAGACGGGTACTGCTTAATTGGAGAGGAACAGTGGCAATTATTTAAGCTGAGGCTGGAGAGTATGCTCTTTTCCAAAATTCAAGTTGGTGTTACTGCTGAAACAGACACAATTTTGTTTGGAATCCAAAAGCTTCTGAGCTATAGCAAAACCACAGAATGGGCTATGCTTTCCCAAGGATCAGAAATTAAGGTCTGTGGACTTGGATCTCTAGTAAAGCAAACGTTTCTCCAGTTTTCTCAATGGCAGGCACAAGCAACCCGCGACTTTGCAGCAGCTTTCGTAGATTACTATGGGGAGCTCAGCAAGCTCCAACTTCCTCCATGTCACATTGAATTTCCACCTCGCGGAACTTACATCCCATCTCAGCTTCTGTGCCCTGAGTGTAATGCTGTCATGAAGATAAGCACCAATTTCTCTTGTGATCACCCCAACTATCATGTTACTTCTACCAGTATCACCAATATTACTAGCACTAACAATGGAAGCACCACTTCCATTGTTGATACCTCGAGTGTTGCAGCTACAAATATTGGCGCTAGTAGTCTTATTAGTGCCGGAGTTCTTGATTCCTCTAGCAATGCCAAGCGCTTCAAATATAGCAATTAGCGGTGGCGCTTTTGTTGAAACTTCCACCATTGAAGCATCTAATGTTGCTGGCAAAACATATCCCTGAATTATACTGATTCTCTTCTTCGTAACTTGAGTGTGTTTTTCCGTTTCTGTGTTTGATGGTTTGGTCTTTTTTCTTCTTGAGCTGTAACGGGGGCTTGAGTTGGCATATGACGCCATAAAATAACATTCAAGTGTTGCTGTTGATTGTCACTGAATAACTAATACTTAGATTTGAAATGAATAAAAGATTCGACCACTTTGAATCATAATTTCATCTAAAATTTCCGTACTTCATATATGTATATCTGTATCAGTAAGCTAAAATATGAGGTTATAAAGTTACAGCCTTTTTTTCCTTTTCTTTTTTTTTTCAATTTTTCATAAACGCAATTCCCTTTAACTGACAACAATTAATTTGAGCATATAAGAATGGCAACAAACGTGCTTGACACATGAAGAAATGATTTTAATTTACTGAAGAATAAAATTTAAAAAAAGTAATTTGATTATGAAGACAATGTACCAAACTACCAATCCTTTTATACAGCGAGATTAGAAACCAAAATTACTCATTAAACTTACAAAACGAAGCTGATTTCATGTGACAGTTTAATTATTTTAATTAATTGTATATCTTTGTTATTCTCATCGTCATTCTATAACAAGCAAAATTAACCTTAATGATAATAATTGAATTAATGAGCTTCCAAAGTCTTATTTAAATGCAGCATAATTTGAACAAATTAATAAGGATGATAAAATACATAGCAAAACTTATAGTCTATGTTGATTTATAGCCTATAACTAATCGGTTCGTTATAGATATAATTAATTAAAGATGTTATTTATTTTATGTATATTTGTTTAATTAACTAAAGTATAAAATAAAATTTATGAGATAAATATATCTTGCAAATAAAATTATTATAGAATTATAATAATAATATCCATACTGTATTTATATATTATTTCTAAATTATTGATAGTCATTCCTCAATTAAAGTCGAAGAGTGATATAGCCAAAAGGTTAACACACTTTGTGTTTCTTATTTATAAAGGAAATATTTAATCTCGAAGACTACAGTATAAAGATACTTAAATAAATATGTAGTTGTTTATTAGAAAATAAGTTTACTATTCTATTTAGAGTAACTCACTTAGATATAATATTAAATATGTAGAGATAGTTAAGTAAATAAATAAGGAGAATGTTCCATTCTTAATTAGTAGTGATTTGAAAAATATTTGATCATAGTTAATAGAAATTGGAAATATGATATTTTCTAATATCAATTATAAACTGATTGATATTTAGTAAGAAAAAAATTATAATTGAATTTAAATAAAGTATACACTTATTTTCCATCATATGTCTAATTGGACTATTAAATGACGAAAGAATTAATTTATATAATCTAACTATGCATGGACAAGTTGAGTCAAATTATTTTAACATTTTTAATATTTAGATGGTCATGACATGTTATTAAATGTCGACCTTGATCTGTAAATATAAATTATTTAATTGAAGAATTAAGATAAATTAAAAGGAGATTTAATTTACCTAATTATAATTATAATTATAACTATAATTATAATTATAATTTATAATCATTGTCATCATACTAAAAAAAGAGTATTTTAAAATAAAAATTAATTTAAATTAAGTTGGACTTAATTATGAAGTTGAAATTTTTGTAAGGTAATTGGACTCTAATTGTAGTTAGTAGTTTAATTTTGATTAGGAAAAACCCTAATTTCTTTTTCTATAAATAGGAAAAAGATATCATAAAGTTAGGATTCATGTTTATTCATCTTAAAAGTATTTAATTTTTTTTCTCTGCTCTATGAATACCATTAGGGATTAGATACGTGATCATTTTGTAGTTGATAGTTCAAGAATAAATTTTTTGTAAAAATTTGAATCATGTACATGTCAACCCTATTTTAGCAAAAAAGTGTATTTTAAACCTCAATATTTTCAATAGAATATAATTTGAACTCTAGTGTTTTAAAATGTTCAATTTAAACCATAACATTTTTAAAACATCCAAAATATACTCTAAGTGAATAGATAATTCGATGGAGTTTACTATCTGTCAATTAAATGTCCAATAGCCGATGGCAACCATGAATCTCTGGACTTATGGGAACTCCTTCATGAACTCCTTCAGAAATGAGTACATTTCGCATTTTTGTGTTGCCTTGTTTCGATTTGAGTAATTTATAAAAAAAAGTCTTAAACACATCTTAGTTTTATAATACTTGCTCAAACTTTAAAAAGTCATATTAAAATACTTAAACTTTTAATTTGTTACAAAAATAGCCTAATGTTTTTCATTAATGTCACCGACATGACTCGCTACATCAGGTTTTTGTACTTGCTGTGTGGTTGACATGAGTCCACTATTTATCTAATTAATTATTAATTATTTTATTAAATTTTAAAACATAAAACCTAATCTTTTGTCTTCTCTGATGACCTATTAGTTTCTACCCCATTACATTTTTTGCTTCCTTCTTCATCGACTGTCGTCCTTCTTTTCTCTTAGGACTAGTAAATAATGTGGGCACAGTTCCACTCGCCATTTATCACCGTCGACTGTCGTCCTTCTTTTCTCTTAGGACTAGTAAATAATGTGGGCACAGTTCCACTCGCCATTTATCACCGTCACCAATCCATTTCTGCAATCATATAACAAAAGTTAAGCACCAAAAACACAACATATCAGAACAAGCAAAAGTGAATGAAAGTTTGTGTTTTTTAAATGATCTTCCAACTCATCATATGATTACATAGACAAACAAAAGCAACCAACAAGAATTATGAGACAGGGAAGCATAATATCTTAACGACTAGAACTCTTCAAAAACCAACCTTCTTACTTGAAGTCCCCACTCCAAAAACCCTTTACAAAAGAGAGAAGATAAAAATGGTTTCAGAAAATCAAAAACTAGAGTGATAGACAGTAGCTCAACGTGATTTATCAAAGAGAACCTTGATTATCTTTTTTTTAAAATGAAAAATAATTTTAATTATAGTAAAAACTAAATCCAAGTTATAACAAGTTCATGACTTTAAGCTGACCATCATATTAAAATATGACCAAAAACAAAAACTCTCTAAGGTAGGATAATTGTCTGCATGATAAACAATAACAAGAAACAACTATATGCACCACTGATGTTTCATCTTCATGGAAAAGCTCATTCACCATTTCTAGTTTATGAGGATCATTTAACCCCCTAATGTTCCACGATTTGGGGGAAGCCTTCTAGTATTTGGGATTCGATTTGCTCTTTCCTGCAGATTTTTCTTTTGTAGGTTTAGATTGCACGTAAAAATCTCCATGGATATTAGGGAAATGGGCTACCACTAATGGAGTATCACAGTCCTTTGCTTGTTCATATATAAAAGATGACCCATGTCCCCTGATTCTCAGTTTGTCCAACAGTTGTTAATGGAGTCAACATGTTGGCCCAATCCATCTGACAATGCTCTAAATACTGGGAGGTGAAATCATTCACTCCATTGTCCAGACTCTTTACATTGTCTGCAATGGAGTTGTCAAGAGTTGGTTGCTCCTGGGAAATATTTGTAACAACTTGTTCGTACCTTAAACCAACTAATTGATTACCATTATCTACAACCTGAGCCACTTGTGAAGCCGAAACACCATTAAATACATCCACAACACCATTAAGCATGCCCAACAACAACACTAGTATTTTAATCTGTTGTAAGAAGGCTATTTTTAACAGCCTCAACCTGGGCTGTATCAGAAACTACACCAATAATAGCAACCATTGCATATTCAACAGCATCGACCATACTATTACAACTTCTACAACATTACTAATGTTATTATCTGCCTTCGTTAAGGGTGATTAATAGACAACTCCCCTGTCTTCATTTATTGCACCATTCTTATCATCAACTACACCAGAATCCAGTAACTCATCATACCATCCAGTTTGAGAAATTTTACCTGTAGGCTTCAAGATTTGGCTATCATTCTTCGGTTTCCAGGGATAGGAGATAGGCATGACCGTCTTCTCCATCGGGTTATAAATGATGATGATTCAAATGAAGAACATTCTTGATTGATAGACAACCACAAACTAGAGGAAGTCTTGCAAAGAAAGATGAGAAAATTTCTGAACAAAAAGAAAAACTTGATGCTAAAAAGAAAGAGAAAGAAGAATTCAGAAAAAGAAAAGGGAAAAAATATAGAAGGGAAAAGCGCCTGCGACTGAGGAAACTATTTAAAAAAAAGGTTGTTTCATACAGAGATGATTCCTAAAGAAAAAAGAGGAAAGAAGATAAAAATAGCTGCACAAAAAAGATAGACACCAATACCACCAAAAATGTTTCAATCAACAAGAGCTAAAGTTAGCTATAAAATGTAGTACAAGAAAAGAAAGGTGGTTGCTGGGTGGATCTTGCCTCCCATGATGTTTGATGACATAGGTATACCTATCTCTCCTCACTTTGTTACCATTGGTTGGGAAAATTTTCTGAAATTAGATGAGACAGTATGCTATAAGCTAGTCAAGATATTCTACACACATATGAAAAAGTAAGAAATTAATGGAAAGATAGCCATTGTCTCATGGATGCATGAAAGTGAAATTTTAATTTCTGAGAAAATCTTAGGAGATATACTAGAAGCAGTTCCTATAGAGAGAACTAAGTTTTCCCGTCATAAGTGAGATGTTGATGATATGGAGTTAGTCAAAGTTGTCAAATTCATCTACCTTCATCCTGAGAACATCCAAGACGGGAGACCCTGAAGCAGACAATTAGACTTAATACCACGGTGCTTTGTATCGCTTTCAGCTACTTCAATTTTTCCTAGGAGTAGCTCAGTTGAAAAGTGCAGTCTGCTAGACACCTATATAATGTATAATTTTCTAAAAGGAAACATAATGAATCTTCCAGCTATGATCTTGAGGTTCATGGTGGATAAGGGAAATCATAAGAATACTGCCGGTTACCTACCTTATGGAATATTGCTCACCGAGATTTTTAATCATTACAGAGTTCCTTTTGTAAATCTAAATTGGTATGCACCGAGCTAGGTTTCACCCTTCCATTCCCTATCAATTTGGATATAGATTGCAAAACAATGTTTGGCTAAAGAAAAGATCTTAAAGAGTAGTAGAAAACTTAGATCATGCTTCAAAACAACAAACTCCTGTCCCTTTTTAGGATGAAAATAGTGCAAATCTCCAACAACAACTAAAAGATATTCAAGCCAATCAAGAATAAATGTGAGAACAAATAGATAGCATGCAAAATGAACTTCTTAAAATGCAGATTTTATTAAAAAAAATCCTTGAATCTCTTCAATAACTCTGTTGCTATATGCTTTTTGCTTGGCTTATTTATACTAATGATTTTGTTTGGTGCATTATTTACTCTTTCTTTTTATTTTTTTATAATGAAAAAGGGGGAGAGTTTATATAGATATATTTTGCATATGTGATGATTTATTTCTCAATGCTGCCTCGATTACATATATGATTGATTTTGTTATTGAACTTGTGAAAATTTGTGATATATAAACGATAGGTTCCTTTTTTAAGAGACAGGCTCCTTCTAAGTATGTCTAAACATATAAAAGTCACAAGTATCTTTCAAAATCATTTATTATCTCTTTGAATTTTGAAAAATATATCTATTATTGCTTGTCATCATCTAAAAAGGGGAGATTGTTAGCTCAAGGTTTATAGTTAATGATTTTGATGATAACTATATAATATTTCAAAATTCAAATTGGATTTATTTCCTTTTATAGTTAACGGTCTAATTCTCAAAAAGAAATAAAATCATAAGAAATATGCTTTCTTTCTTGCTATATCCTTCTTTATAAACTTACCTTATTAGAAATGGTTTATTCGAAAGGATCCTACTAATTATGAAAATCATATATCAGCTCCATGATTACTGAAAGATTTTTAGTAAAGATGATATCAAGATTATTTAGATTTAAATCGATCCAGTTGGCTAAAGACACAAGTGAAGCAACGACTAATTAAAGAAATTGACTATTAAAAAAGAGCAATAACACTTATGAAGTAACGAATATACTCAAACTTTTGAAACATTTGAGCAGCGTTCATATTCTTGAGAGTCATATCATTCATATTGTGCCTTAGAAAGTGAAATCACTCTATTAAGAGAGAAATTTTTATTTTATTTTTCTTTGAGCTTTTGGAAACTTGTTATACACTTCGAGTGTGGAAGGTTGGAGAACCTTGGAAAATAATATTAGTGAGCTTAGAGAGGCTCGTCAAATTTAATACTCGAATTCTTATAGTGAAATACTCAAGTTGGATACTTGGAGACTGGACGTAGACTTAAGTTGTAAGCCGAACCAATATAAATCGATTGTCTCCTTCTTCTCTCTCTTTTAAAATTCTGCATTATATTGTTTGTGTGTTCTTTTTAATAAGAGGCTCATTCACTTTTATAAAAGGCTCATTCTGTTTTCAACTTGCAAGAGGTTCCTTTCAATTTTAGCAGGAACCTTCTTTTTTAAAATTGTTTAACATGATTCATCAGTCAATAGGCTCCTTTTGTTTACGCAGGGTCTTATCCTACAAAAGACTCTCATTGTCTAATAGGCTCCTGTCATTTAAAAGGCTTTATGATCTGACAGGCTCCTACTGTTTTTATTCGTTAACTAGGATCTGTTTATTATATAAATTGAAAGAACTTGCTAAAATTTTTTGACACACAAAATTCACCCTCTTTTTGCATGTGTTTGTTTTATCAATTTGTATATTAATCTTTAATAATATCATGTTACTCCTACCACTACAATCTTGTTGCTTCATTGGCCGGTGTAGGCCCTATGGATGGCAAAAGTAATGTTTCCATTAGTATCTCATTTGGTGGCACTTCCACTTCTTCCATAGCTACTACCACCAACTTCTTCCATAGCTAATACCACCACATCTATTATTTTTGGTGGTAGTAGCATAATTACTGCATGTGCTGGTTCAAATGTTGGAGATACCAACATTGCTAGTGCCTACCTCAGTTGCTACCTCCAGTGCTAAAGTTACAAATATTGGAGCTAGTCACATTATTAGTACTTGAGTTCTTGATAAATCTAGCATTGCTACAACAAACATTGGGGCTATGGAAATTGGTAGTGTCACCTCTATTGTTGATACCTCCACTAATACATCTACAAATATTAGAGATAGTGGCCTTGTTACTGTGTCAGAGTTCTTGATAAATTTAACATTGTTGCTACAAACATTGGAGCCATGGAAATTCGTGGTGCCACCTCCATTTTTAATACCTCTATTGTTATAGCTACAAATATTGGAGCTTGTGGCCTTATTAGTGCTAGAGTTCTTGATACCTATGGCATTGCTACTACAAATACTGGAGCCATGGAAATATGTAGTGCCATCTCCATTATTGATACCTCGAGTGCTGCAACTATAAATATTGGAGCTAATGGTCTTATTAGTGTCGGAGTTCTTGATACCTTTAGCAATGCCGCTTCAAACGTAGCAATTAGAGGTGGTTTTAATGTTGCTTTTATTGAAACTTCCACCATTGAACCATCTATTATTGCTAGCAAAATATATCCTTAAATTATACTAATTCTCTTTTTTGCGTAAGTGTGTTTTTCGCTTATATATTTAATGTTTTGGTCTTTTTTCCTCTTGAGATGTCATTAGAGATATAATTTATAATTGAACATTTTATAAAGTCTATAGTATTATTTCAAAAAATATTTTTATACCTTATTTAAGACTTAATGAAGTACTAATATGTAAAACCACAAACTTTTCCTTTCGTGTGTTTATAAAATTTCATTTTATATGAATGATGTTTCCGGGTGAATGTAAATCTTATTTTTTCTAAAATGTTAATTGGGGACCTGACCCTGAATGATTTGACAATACTTGAGACAATTATTAAAGTCAAATGATAGTCGAAAAATATTAGATTTGACTGGTATAAAAATGGACCAAAAATAATTCGATTGGATGGATTTATGATAGATCAAGGCTGACCTTGTTTTAAATTATTGTGGAGTAAATTGGAAGCATTTTCGGGCTGAAACATAAGGACATAAACCAAGTAAGCCAAGTGTGAAAGAATCAGCCATAGTTAAGGATACTTAAAGTAAATCAATCCAACTTAGATGTTTATATGTTTAGATGCAACATGTTAATAAGTTGACTTGAAAACTCCTACCAAAATTGGACAGATTTTTCTTAAGCCACTTAATTATTTTGGAGAAGAAATAATACATACACATGCAAATGAGCCTTAAGTGGCAGCTATCACGTACATAAAGAGGTTCTCATTATTTTGGAATAAGAATGAATGAAAACCTCACGCTACCACGTTTATGACACGTTTATGTGAGGGACATAAAATTCATTATATCTAAGACCAATACAAGGTATGGACGTGGCTCATAGACAAAATCAAAACAACTTGTTATATGTAGGAGATAAGAACTGTTGTGGATGATGTAAGAAATTAATCAGTTAATTAAACAAAGATGGTAAGAGCTAACATAATGGAAAGTTGTTGGAAACCAATCATGCAACGTGTTGGATATATTTCTACAATGTGTAACTTATACAAGGATGATGAAGGAACTGCTTCACCTTCACTTCACCAACATTTTACTACTCCTTTAGACCAGAATTGATGATGGACAATTTCAACTACTCCTTTCATGCACAGATCTTCCAAGTTTTGTCTCTAGGAATAATTTCTGTATGGTGCTTAAGCTTCCAACTGTGGACAACATCTTCATCAACGCCAGCTACATGTAGGGAAAATATGGACAACACTCTACCGCCTGATTTTGCTATGTTAAACCACTCTTGTCCTTCCTCTTTAGCTAGTCACATGAATCCTTAAGCTAGTTACATGAATTCCCTTTATAATCGCGTGAATGTTTGAGCTAATTGCACGGTTAAATGAAAAGAAAAACAGCATGGTAAATGGAGAGAAAATAGCTTGGTTACATGTAAAGAAAACAACATATATATCCGTATCCTATATATGTTGTTCAATGGTTATTAATTGGCAACATGTAGATAACTATATATGTGGCCCAATGGTTGTTCAATGACAGTATGTATGTTGTACATAGTTCAATGGTTCAATACAAGGAAGACAACATATATGACCATATACGTTACTCAAATGAAAAGAAGATAGAATGTATAAATTATGGATGTTGTTCAATGACTGTTCAATGATTAAATAAAAAGAAAACATAATTTTATTCATACTAAATACTAAGATTTTGGCTAAGTTCTTTGTCATAAAATTTGTAGTACTTGGCAAGTTTTAAGAACCCTTTAGCAATCTCCCTCATAGCTGAGTAAGACAATAAAGTTATCGCGGCACCGTAGACTCAAGACTAGTAAGGGAAAACCATCAAACACGTGAGGGTGGTTAATGATAAACGAAAAAATATGAGTGTATCTTTAAATTGTTTCCATTTTTTAAGCGCCAACACCACTACTTGCAACTCTCTCTCATAAGCTGATTTACCTTACTATGAAAAGTATGTTTATGAATAATTTCATTGATGCTACTACTTGAATTTAATAGTTAATTTTCATGGGGTATACATATGCTTTGATTTGGCATTGAACTGAGAGTTGTATGAATTTGAAAGCCAATTTTATTTGCGTATGCTTTGATTTAGCATTGAATTGAGATTCGGATGCACTTGGAAGCCAATGAGATGTACACATGCTTTGAGTTGGCATTGAATTGAAATTTTCATATGCTTTAAATTAGCAGGGAAATGGACTTTGAACATGAATTGAATTGGTATTAAAATGAGGCACGTTTATGTATTAATTATGATTTAGCCTATAGTACGCTGTTAGGTCTTTATACATACGATTATATCTATCAGAGTATATCCTAACGTGCATGGTAGTGTTTGGGGGCGTCTATCACTAATATGGGTGGTGTTGTGTCTGTCAATATGGCCTGTGAGTCACCCTCTGCACGTATGGAGTATATATTGTGCTAGAACTGTTGCGAGTAAGCGATGTAGAATCAACTCCGTAACCACTGATTTATATGTAATGCTAGCATCGTTATGGGTAATTGATACAAAACTAACTTAATAATAATCAGTATATAGTGGTTAACCTAGTACGGGTAAGCGATGCAGAACCAGCACTGTTACTAGAGGTTAACCAGGCACGGGTAAGCAATGCAGAATTAGCTCCGTGGCATTACACCTAAGGGTACCAGATAGCAAAGAAAATTAGGCTATGTTTTAAAAAGAAAGTTCATGAAAGTATTGATTGTCATCACTGTTTACTGTACAAGAAAAAGAAACTTGATCTCAAAAAAATATGTATGTTTTGTTTTACATGTGCATTGATCTTATGAAAAGAAAAGAATATGTTTTGTAAGAGCATTGGTTATTACTTGAAAAGAAAAGAAATTTTTTTATGGAGGTTAATATTTGCATAAATGTTTTGAATGGAAACCAATAACACTCACTGAGCTTGTTTAGCTCACCTTTTATTTTCTGTTTTTAAATTATAACCTTCCAGGTGCACTCTCAGGGACTTTAGTAGCCGGAACTCCACCACTTGAGTAATTGTCTTCGTCACGTGCTACTATGTAGGCTTTTTTTTTTGTCTATCACTTGTATTTCATCTTCATAAACCTGTTATGTACATAGTTTTGTGGAAACATGGTTGTATATAAATGCTTTTTAAGTTAATGCATGAACATGGTTGAACCTTTTGAAATTGCTTTTGAGTGGACTTGAAGTCTAGAAGTTATAATGGAGACTTTCATTTGTGTATTGAAGTGTTTTGAATATGTTTTTTAGGGATTTTGAAAATTTTGGTTTTATTAAAAACGTTAAAATACGAGATCTTTAGCTTCTTTTATCTCATAGGTAGGTACTACATCAACCAGGTTTTGGGTTGGATATGCCACGTTTGTATTTTCATAAAACGGATGCAGAACCAGCTCCGCAAACACTGATTTACATGTAATGCCAATATCGTTATGAGTAAGCGATGCATAACCAACTTCATAACAATTGGTATATAGTGTTTAACCTAGTGCGGGTAATCGATGCAGAATTAGCTCCGTTACTAGAGGTTAACCAGGCATGAGTAAGCGATGCAAAACCAGCTCCGTAACATTACACCTAAAAGTACCAAATGACAAAGAAAATTAACGATGGGCTATGTTTTAAAAAGAAAGTTCATTAAAGTATTGATTGTCATCACTGTTTACTTTACAAGAAAAAAGAAACTTAGATTTTAGAAAAAAAATGTATGTTTTGTTTTGCATGTGCATTGATCTCAAGGAAAACCTAGTTCCTAACTAATTTTATACGTGAGAATGACAACTTTTGCATATCTTGGCCTATAGCATTAATACAATATTAGATTGTGATAGGTACGTAATCAACAATGATTTTGTTGTTGTTAAGGACAACTTGATAATGTGTACATTCGCTAAGTGTAACCCAAAAAGAATTTGGAATATTTCAGACTTTCGAAACATTGTTGGAATAAAATATACGAGAACTACAACTTATATAAAATTGACAGATATAAAATCATAATTAAAATTTCACATAAAATAAATAAAATTTAGAATTCCTTATCTCATTTATCTTTTAATTAATGTTGTAAAAATTATATCATTAATTTTATTTTTTGATAAAACTATTTTATTTTATTTTTTATGAGATAATAAGTCAGCTCACATATGTCACCGTAGAAGCGTCGGCATCTTTGTTTTCTCGTCAACTCGTCTTTTTTATTTATTTCATCAAATTTTTAAGAAACTATACCATCCACATATTTTTCCAAAAACAAAAATTCATCCACACAACATTGTATCACATTCTTCACGAAATAGAAAGTTCTAGCACAAACTAGGCGAAGTTGATTAAAAAATTAATCAAATTGAAATTCTAAAAATTAATTGGAAGCAAGGAAGTAGGTTCAAATAGGCTTTATTCCATAGTTATATAAAGGTCCAGGACATTGCTTGGTGAAGAACATGTTGAGTTGAGCTGCTTCTTTTCCAGCGAAGTCAATATTTACCTGAAAGGAATCTGGAAACTAAAAATAATGCTTGTTTCCATCTCGTTGGTCGATCTTTGCATCGAGCTTTAAATACTATTGGAATAAATTATAGAAGAAACTACAAGATACATAAATTTGATAGAAATAAATTTATAATTGAAACCTCACTCAAAATAAATAAATTTTTAAATATTTTCTTAAAATTAATATGAAGCTCACTCAAAATTAATTTTTTTAAAGTTAGTATGAAGCTCATTTGGCTTGTGATTTTAAATTAAATACTCCAAAATTTCTGGGCTTATTAAATATTTAAAAATTTACATAGTTTGACAATTTATGTGATATATTTTTTAATTTTTGTAATAATGGAAACGCAATATTTTTTTTTAGTTATGATATGCTCCCAACCTTAAAATTAGACTATAAAATAATGAAAACTTGATAAACTTACCCACTGTTTTTATGCAACATAAAATCTAATTTCTTCTAAGCCTGGCCAACATGCTTTATTTCAATAAAATATCTAACTTGAAGTTTGTTTCAACCTAGAACCGCATGTTTTATTTCGATAAAACTTCTTGCTTCTTTTAAGCTCAATTGACATGTTTTATTGTGATAAAAGCTGAAATTGCATTTTTAACCTCAACTTTTATAATAGAATATAAAACAAACCTTATCCTAGTAAATATATACTTTTATACAAGGTTTTAAAAACCGGACCGGACCGTCCGGTCCGACCGGAAAAGGATTGAACTGGTCAGTGGTCCGATCCGGTTTCACCTAATAACCTCTCTGTGTAAAAACCAGACGGTTTAACCTTTTTCGGTCCGACCGGTTCGGTCCGACCGGTTCGATCCGACCGGTCAGATCGGTTCGGTCCAACCAGTTTGAAAACCTTGCAAAATATATAGATAAATCCGAAGAAGAATATGTTTACTTAATTACTAAGCCAAATTTATTAAAATTATTGATTTATAATATTATTTCTTTTTGAATGCTTTGTCTTCTTAAATAAGAGAGGAAAAAGAGAATTATACTATAATCACCCTGAAGATCAAATGACGCCATCACTTATTACAATATAAGTGCCTATAAGCATAATATGTGCTTATATAATTTTCTTACATTAATA
>JAOQML010152223.1:0-14254 GCA_027568935.1 Erythroxylum urbanii | reverse complement strand
ATTAATGTTCATACAAGTATTTTATTCCTTAAATTTTATGATAATTATCTCTTTTATATTTATTTGCTTAATTTAGTTTTTACTGATTTTGATTATTATTTTATCTATGCTATTATAATAATTAAATTTTATTATAAAACAATAGTATATATTATTCTTATTTGATTATAAATAATTAGAAGCTGGGAAAGGAAATAAGGATCTGTAGAAGGAGAATAAGGATGGATTGTGTAAGGAGATGGTTGAGTGTGCAGCAGGAGGAATGAAGAGTTAATGAATGGATTAAACAATGCTAGAGAAGAGAAAGCATGGTGTAGGGAGAAGAGCATGGTCGTTGAAGATGTTGTTCTTATTAATTGTACTTACTTTCTAGTTGTTTTTATAATAAACTAGTGGTTGTTCCATTAACTACCTCTCTTAAGATCTTGTCTCTCAAATTTAACAATTTTACTTTATACGCCTCTGACATAATCTCTTCCTTATTTGATTGCCCCAAATTCTTTAACAGTATTTCTTCTCCTTCTAACACTATTGCATATCTTATTGAATATCACACATATGAAGAAACATCTTAATATTAAAATATTTGGTCTAATACCATTATACTAATTAATCTAGCTCTAATTATTGCACAAATAAAAGCAACATAAGAAGAAAAGAAATGAAGAAAAAACACAAGAATTTACATAGTTCAATCAATTATATGAACCATATACTCGAGTAAGAAGATATACTTCCTTTAATGCCATAAGAAGGATGATGTAAAGGGAATAGATGACAACAATCTGCTCAATCTCATAAAGATTCAATTTTCTAGTCCTTTATAATCGAAGGTTAAATGTAAAAAGTTTAAGTACAAAATGAAATCTTAGTTTTACAGGATCACCAAAACTATATTTCCATGTATGTCTAAAGATATTAAAACTTTATTAATGCATGTCATCATAAATTATGTCACTAGTCTAATGCCTATCTCATAATTACCATCAATGCTAGTTTACTTTTGACTTAAAAACCTCTCCAACTAGCTAGTATAAAACCAAAGTCGGTGCCCTATTCTTGTCCAGCATCGGTTAACTACTAAAATTTTACTATTCATTAAAGATTCAAGGAAGAAAATATTGAGCACTTGTGAGAAAATAAACATGATTGTATCTATTTGAAGCCCACTCAGGGTCTCATTCCTATTAGTGAACTATATTACACATTCATTTACTTATGTAATCATATACATGTAATGCAACAATACATCAACATTACATTTGTTCACAAACTCTAACAATTCCATTTTTTATATTTCTTAGGTGTTCCACCAAAATAATGATACAAGTTATTATTATTGTATGTACTTAAGCATGGTCTAATCCAATAGTGACACATAAAACTTGACTAGGAATGAACCAAATAGTTAAAAAGGACATATAATATTAAGTAAATAATTAATCAAACAATTATAGTTTTAACATTAATGTGTATAGTTTCGATGCTATATTTAAGCTTAAATTAATAATTAACCCATAAATATTAAAAATACTTGTATCAATCTTACACTTACATGAATTCTACTTAATATTCTTCTCATTTATACACTAATAAAAAATATCTTTATGGATAACATCGAATAAAATTTCCAAAACAAATAAATACATGTGGAAACATAATACATACATGTATCAATTAATTTTCATTAGAACTTACTCATAATTTGTTTTTATTAACTTCAACATATGTGTGTGTGTGAGTGTGTGTGTGTGTGTAAAAGTTTAAATACAAACAAGATTGTAAAATAATATTATGTTAGATTAATATTAGAACATAAAATAATTATATTATGTAAGTGTATCATTTTATGTTAAAGTCTCCATCATTTATGATTCTTAAGAGGGTCCAAAAAAAATACTGATATAAGTTATTCTTCTTGTATGTACTAAATCACACATATAAATGAGTCATGATATTACCTCATTTGGACTTAAGCATAAAATTCTTCCAATTGTAGAAGTTTTCAATTTTTAGTCTCTCCAAACCATTCACATTTGAATTCACGAAGAGAGGACACTCCCTAAAGTATATCTTTTTGTAAAAATTAATCCAAATATTAAAATACATTAGGCATCCTCTATCCATTACAAGAAAATTACAAATCATTGATGTAAAAAATCTGTAGTGGATTAGTGATGGAAATTGATTTTCTACTAGTAAAATTGTCCAAAAAATGGTTTTTTTACGATAGACAAAATATCTATCGGTAAAAGTGTGGAGAAATTGTCTACGAGATTTTGCCAATGGAATATAGCAACAAAATAGAAAAGTTCATCGTAAAAATAGGTAATTGTTGGCTGGAAAATATGTGTCGGTAAATTACCGACGGTTACTAACAAAACCGCTTATGTCGATATTTTGGTTTTTCATTTAAATGAAAACAACTTCGGAAATCATTTCTATCGATATTTTGGTTTTTCATTTAAATGAAAGTGCCATTTGGTTTTTTTAGTTTCAACTTAAACCTACCCAAAAACCCTCCCCTCCCTCCCCTGCGTCATTTTTTCTTATTCCTTTGTTCTGTATCGTTGTCACCGTCAGCCTTCTCTCTAGAAATCTTACTCCATCGTCTGAAATCATTGTCCGTCATACATCATCTTCAGTTATACGAGGTTAGTTGTCAATGATGCTTTACTCTCTGGTTGATTTTGTTTTCAGATTTCCATCAACCTAGAAAACAGAAGGAATCAATAAACAAACTTCCAAACAAAAAATAAAAATTTGTGAATAAAAAAATACATGTGATTTGAAGCTAGTTTGCTACAAAATCACACCTCTTCTTCTTCTTCTTTGGGAAAAGGAAGAGTGATGCTAGTAAATGATGTCAAGTAGGGAAAGAAGGAAGTGAATGGCATTGAAATTTTGAAATATTTGAAATATTAACCACTAAAAATATTGGATTAACGAACTTCCTTTTTTCTTCTCTTAATATATGGGATACCAAGAATGTAATAGTGAACTGGTATGGTGTCAAACCATAGAAGAGGAAGATTTACTTTAGAGAGAATAAGAGAGAGAAGGGAGAAGCTGATTAAGTTTGAGTATCCACCCAAACAATAGCTTTGGGTAAGTTTAGGTTAGGGATTGGATCAGATTTTAAGGAGGATGGATTTGGGCTTGGGAGAGCGGTCTGGCTATTTCCTGTGGTGGGAGAAAGTGATGCTTGTGTAGGAGGGAATGGTGGAGCTACGCCTAGGATGGGCAACATGTGACAGTGAGGGTGGGGAGAATGGGTTTATTGGCGGTGGAGATTGTTTCTCTTAGCCCGATCTGACAATTTCAACCCCTGAAAATGGTCTCAAATGAGGGAATTTCTCTTTGATGTCTATTGTTTTTAATGGGTTTCGAGATGTTCATACTTAAGAGTATATTAAGTTTAAAGAATCACAATTAAAGCTGTGACTTTTTGACTCCATGCTATGTGATTTGGTTAGTTTGTTTTACTTCATTTTATGCACTTGATATGGTTATGTATTTATCATTCTTTCTCTTTTTTATTTCGCACCATTACTTTTGGTTCTTGCTTAACTTTAGATTAGGTTTTTATGATCATAGGTCAATTAGAGAAAAAGTAAAAAAAAAGTATTTTGTAAGGCTTTTATTTTACTTTACATAATCTAGGATATAAATTTACTGTTTACCTTTTATCCTTATTATAGGTGCATAATTGCTTTCTTTGTTTCATTATTTTACACCTTCCTATTTATATGTCTAACTTCTCTTTTTTTATGTAGGGAGAAGTGTTTCCTGACTAATACCGATATTAAGATAATAACAATGCTACCTTAGGTGAGATACTCTAATGATTGTTATTTCTCTATTATTAAGTTAATACTATTTAACTACTTATGAGTGCTTCAATCTTACATATATATATATATAGATCTTCATATGTATCTACACTGATTAATTAGGGCATCACATGTTATCAATTATGTTACTTAGAATCCATATGATAAGCATGACATTATAAAAACAAACTCTTCTTGAAGTTTTATCAAATGGCGATATGTCCCTAGTGCTTTTATTTGTATGAGTAGAATCCTAATTATTGACAAGCCATTTTGATTAGTTCAAGTCTTCATTTAAATGCTTATATATGAATGTTGGTTTAAGTATTATATGTTTGAGTTTGTGTTTTATTTGAGTTTGTGATAATAAGGAATTATTACAATTTTGATTTTAATAACATGATTTTGCATACCTTTGAACCAAGACTTGCGGATAGTAGCATCCTTATACTTCTAGTAATCATTGAAGCCTCATCAAAGAGTATATTGCCAAAAATGTTATTAGTCACTATTGTATAAACTGCAAAGTTCATATATCAGATATTGATAGGCTTTATCAATTCTACCACCACCTTACTTTCCCATATATCTAAATTTCTTCTGAATTATATGCTCGTCAAAATCTTGTCTCGGATTGCGAATAAGTTGTATTGTAGCATTGTCAACATATATGTGTGAGGGCTCAACATCAAGATATTCAGTGGCAATGGCCCTTACCCTCTTTCTCCAAAGCATTAATGCCTAAAAACATTTTTAAATGGCATATCAATGTATTATCCATAGCATGCTTTTATGTTGCATAAAAATATGTTCTTTGAGATAAATAGCAATAAGTTCATGTGATTCCTTATTATCATAAAAAAATAAAGGGATTAGTACCATCTTTTAAATGCTATATAATCAGTTCATGTGATTCCTTACTATCATAAATGAATAAAAGGATTAGTATTGTCTTTCACATAAAATTATAGAATGGAATTGCCTTAATTCCTAGATTGAAACTAATACTTTGTTCTATCCATTGATGCATTGAAATTGATTTAATCTTATTACATAAATGTAAACTAAATACTGAAGAAAAATGTGGATAAATCCTTATCATCTATTAATTTCTTGCATATTGTTTTCATATAAGTAACACATATTAGCAATGATTTGGATATTTCCATTGATGCATTCAAGACTAGATTGGTAATTGTATTTTATTTATTTAATATTAGCATTGATGCATGAAATAACATTTTACATGATGAATTAGAGTTAAATATCTTTTTTCTTCATTGTTTCTAATCCTCTCATTTAGAATAAATATTGTTGGATTTGCCATGGTTGCATCCATCACATGCACGATAATGCTTCGTAAGTGTCGAAATCAAGATTTCAACACTATGAGAACCTGAATATCACATAATCAAACATTCATCCATGGATATGTAAAAGAACATGAAATATAAAATTTTTTACCTTATGTTTCTCCTCTTTTCTTGTTTCTTCTCCTTGTTTGGGTTGTTACAAACACCAATCCCTTCCTTGATCACCCAAGAAAACGTAAAGAAGATGAAGAAATAATGTATAAGGGTCATTTGAGCACTAAACCAGATGAGTTCTAGTAGATGCTTAAGATAATAGAAGATGGATCAAGAATCTTATTGCAGCGCTTTAATTCATGCAATAATTGCATAAATTGAAAAAACATGACTCTTAATATCTCTCTCTCAATCTAGAACTCTTCTAGAGCCCTTACGCTCTCACTTGAGTATATAAGAAGTGGTAGAACCTTATGTACATAAGGGAATAACTCACTTATGTACTCATTCGTGCCCTTTGTTACGATTGTGGCCTACTTAAATTTGTCCATACATACTATATTTTTCATTCGATTTTTTTATGCATGTGACCCTTAAGTCCTCGGTTATTTTAGGCATATAAATTAACTCTTAATTCAAACAAATCATAAAGGGTTTTATTATGCCAATTTGTCAGAATATAATATTAACACACGAATCTTCGATAGTTAATTATCCAACTTATGAACTTTTTCATAAACAATTACTTTGCAATTCTTCCTTTCATCATACTATACCACACTTGGTTCAGAGTATAGGCTATGTGTCAACTTCTACTAGACTAACTACGCCACATCTAGTCCAAATGATGTTAATTCTTGTCCTAGAATTTCATTACTCTTATGTGTCATTGAAGAATTTCTTCATGACACATAATTGCTCTGGCTAGAGACTCCCGAGTATGACCCAGACAAGAGGCAATAGGTATCATCTCCTTCTATCAGGAGTGGTGAATCCTTTATTGGCTACCCAATTACCTTTGAATATCAATAGTTATACTTAATCAAAACCCTAAGAGCAACCTCGTCTTGAGAATGATGTCAAAGCATAGGATTAGTATCCAAGATATCCTTAAATACCACAAGTCTAAGGATATTTGCACCATTGCTATGATGAGCTTAATTATTGAAATTCGATAGATCATCTATATGATAATCTCATAGTAGGTCATCTGATATACTTACTACCCTTAGTAAGCATCCATATGTTATCTCTAAACATCTCATATTTATAGTTTGTGAGATCCACTGCTTGATAAAATAAAGGAGTATAACATATGCTAGTCTGTCTGGATTAATAATGTCCTGTCTTATTAATCCTATAACTAGAGATTATTTAGATAATAACATAATTACACATCATAGAAATCTTATTATCATGATCTCATTATGATTTCCTTCATGCTTGTTTTGTATCATGGACTTCATTAATTCGATTTAAGATCAATATCAATTCACATATAAATGAATATCAAATTAATTAAAATGCCTTTTGCTTTATTAATCAAAATAAAGTTTGTAAAAAAGTGCTAAAGGTGATTGCCTTTAGAGCACTGCTCTAACTATCTTCCACTTGCACTAAAGCCAATCGCCTTTGTATCTAATACCATAGGCGAGTACACAATAATCAATTTTTTTTGAGAAAGTGGCTTAGTCAAAGGATCAGCGATGTTTTGATCTTTGGGCACTCTTTCTATCTTCACATCACCTCTATCAATTATCTCCCTGATCAGGTGATATCTTCTGAGCACATGCTTGAACCTCTGATGAGACCTAGGTTCTTTAGCTTGAGCAATAGCTCCATTGTTGTCATAGTACAACAATATTGGGTCTACTATGTTATGAACTACTCCAAGTTCCATAACGAACTTCTTAATCCAAATAGCTTCTTTTGCCATTTCCGCAGTCATCTTTTGTTTGGAACTCTTCCAACTGACAGCTCCACCATTTAGTGTGAAAACATAACCTGACTGGGATTTGGAGTCACCCTAGTTAGATTAAAAACTAGCATCTGTACATCCACTAACTACGAGATCTCCATTTCCATATATCAAAAATACATCCTTAGTCCTTCTCAAGTACTTTAGGATATTCTTAACAGCCACCCGGTGACCCTCACCAAGATTCGATTGATATCTGCTTGTAACACTTAGAGTATATGATATATTGGGTTTTGTACATAACGTAGCATACATGATTGATCCAACTATCGAAGCATATAGGATCTACTCATGCGAGTCCTCTCATCTCGTGTCTTGGCACACTGTTTTATCCCATGAGTCATAGGAAGTCTCTTGGACTGCTCCATGCTAAACCTATTTAACACTTTGTCTATGTATATTGACTGTGAAAGACTTAGCAACTTCCTTAATCTATCTCTATAAATCTTTATTCTTAATATATAAGTTGCTTCTCTAAGGTCTTTTATGGAAAAATTCTGGGACAACCAATTTTGACTGATTGCAAACTTGAGACATCATTTCCCATTAGTAATATGTCATCCATATATAACACAAGGAATATGATATCACTCCCACTAACCTTCTTGTACATATAAAGTTCATCAGGATTTTAATAGAAACTAAACTTTTTGATTGTCTCATCAAATCAAATGTTCTAACTCCTAAATGCTTGCTTTAATCCATAAATGGATTTTTAAAGCTTACATACCTTTCTTCTATCTTTAGATATAAAGCCCTCAGGTTGTATCACATATATATATCCTCAACTAGGTTTCCATTTAGGAAAACTGTCTTCACATCCATCTGTCATATTTAACAATCATAATAAGCAATAATGGCTAGGAGTATTCTAATGGATTTAAGCATAGCTAGGGCTAAATGTCTCGTTATAGTCAACTTCTTGTCTTTGACGATAATCTTTAGTGACTAGCCTCATTTTATAAGTAATCATATGACCTTCCATATTGATTTTCTTCTTGAAAATCCACTTACATCCTATAGGTTTTAACCCTTCAAGTGGGTCAACCAAAGTCCATACTTTGTTTTTCATAATGGAATCCATTTCAGACTTCATGGCTTGAAGCCATTTTTTAAATTCTAAAATCTTCAATTCCTCTTCATAGGTTGTAGGCTCATTGTCCTCTATAAGCAATACATCATTGTATTCACTTACGAGAAATTCATATCTCTTTTTAACATTGCGTATCTTACTTGACTTACGAACATTTTGCGTGTCAGAAGGTTCAACTGTTGTCTCATCTTTATGAACAACAATTTCAAATTCAAGAAATTAATTTGCATCTGTTTGAGCATCATAAACTTCATCAAGTTCAATTTTTCTCCCACTGTCTTCTCTTAGAAGAAACTTTTTTGATAAAAAGATAACATGCTTTGAGACAAACACCTTTTTCTCTAAATCATTTTAGAACTGATATACAATTGTTTCCTTAAGATATCATATAAAAAGACATTTATCATATTTCGCTTCAAGCTTGTCTTATTGAATCCGCTCCACATAAGCCGAACAACCCCAAACTTTTATAGGAGAAAGATAGGGCCTTTTGTTACTCCATATCTTATATGGGGTAACTTCAACTACCTTATAAGGGACTCTGTTTGTCACATAAATAGCAGTCTCAAGTGCATAACCCCAAAAGGATTTCGGTAGATATGATAAGCCCATCATCGACCTTTCCATGTCTAATAAGGTTCGATTTCTCCTTTCAACTACAACATTTTGTTGTGGTGTATAAGGTGGAGTCCACTGGAATACTATCCCATTATCTCTGAGATAAGTTAGAAATTTCTCATTTAAGTACTCACCACCTCGATCTGATTGAAGTATCTTAATACTTCTACTGAGTTGTTTCTCTACTTTAATTTAAATTGTTCGAACATTTTAAACGCTTCAGACTTATATCTCATTAGATACATATACCCATATTATGAATAATCATCGATAAAAGTAATGAAGCACATAAAACCACCTCTGGTATGAATAGACATTGGACCATATACATCATATTGTATTAGGTCTAATAACCCATTCATTTGTTCACCTTTTCCTTTAAAAGGTAATTTAGTCATCTTGCCTAACAAGCAAGATTCACATATGTCATAAGATTCATAATCAAATGTAAATTCTATAGCTTAATCATGCATTTATCACTTATATGACCAATTCGACAATGCCATAAGTAAGATGATTTTAAGTTATCTCAATTTTGTCTTATATTGTTATTGATATTTAAAATTAGATTGGATATATCTAATATGTAAATTCCATTGCACAATGTAGCAATACCATACAACATTTGATTCAACATAATTGAACAACCATTGCCTGAAAAAGTTAAATGAAATCCCTCTTTATTAAGACTTGAAATAGATACAATGTTTTTAGTCATAATGGGTACATAATAGTAATTTTCCAAAATTAACTCTAACCTACTAAGAATATACAAAACATATGTCCCTATAGCTAATGCAGCAACTCTTGCTTAATTGCCACACGTAGGTCCATCTCTCTATTCTTGAGTGGTCTACTATCCTTAAGACCCTACATATCATCACATATATGTGAGCCACATCCGATATCTAATACCCAAATGTTATGATCAGAAATAGTATTAACCTCAATGATAACTATCATACCTGAAGTAGATGGTGGGGCATTTAATGCCTTCTTTTGCTTTAGTGACTCCAGATAAGCTTTGCAGTTTCTTTTCCAATGTCCTTCCTTGTTGCAATGGAAGCATATCCCCTTTGGTGTTGTCTCCTTTGCCTCCTTCTTGGCTACACCTCCCACTGGCTTTTTAGACTTCTTCTTTTTTAGGTTCTTCTTTTAAGAACTAGTAGTAGAGTCCACAACATGACAACCTTACTATCTTTCTTAAAGGTGTGCTCAGTTGCTTTGAGTAGATTAATCAGCTTAAGTATCATTATAGATATTTGGTTCATTTGATAGTTAAGCACAAACTGTGAATAACTATTGGTTAAACCAGTCAGAATTAAGTCTATACTTAATTTATGATCCATTATGAAGCCCAAACTGGCAAATCTCTCAATGTATCCATTCATCTTCAACGTATACAGCACTTGAGATGATCCCTCAACCATCTTAGAATGGAAAAGCAACCTCGAGGTCTCTAACCTTCCAGACTAAGGTTGCTTATCAAACAATTCCCTCAGATGGCAGACTATGGTGTGAGCATCCATAGCCTCATGCTACTTTTGTAGTTTTGGTGACATAGAGGCTAGCATTATATAGCCAGCCAACTTACTATCATCTAGTAGCTTCTTACAAGCTTTCTGATCTCATTAGATGCATTGACAGTAGGGGGATCGGGAAGTCGTTCATTTAGGACATATCCTATTTTTCATATTTGAGAACAATTCTCAAATTCCATACCCAATCCAAGAAGTTAGGTCCTGTGAGTTTGTTGGAATCTAATAAGGAGCGTAAGTTCACACTAGAAGACATCTGCGATTCAATAACCTAGAAAAACAAGAGAAAATGTTAGAATGTACATTAATGCATATCAATAAGGACATTATAGGCCCCACTATTCTTATTCAAATCCATAGCCCTTACTACAAATTCAAGAAAACTTACAGTTTTCTCAATGGTCCAATATCTGATATCATCAAGAATGACCTTGGGTTTGCCAAAAAATCCATCTTAGGTCAATTGGTAGGTACCATTCATACTAATTGCATTCATTTATGAAACTATCGACTTGTGCCATCAATTATTGATTTAGCACACTCATTAAGTTATCAACTCTTGATTTATATACATCCCATATATATAACCCAACTTTACCTGTATCCACGTTGACCGTGGGTTTTCCCTAACAAATCAATGCTTCTAGTTAGGACTAACCCATTAATCCAAAAATCTAGTTTCCATGGTTTGAACATATTTATATAGAGCGAGCTTGGGTATGCCCAACAACCCAACTCTAAAAGAACTCTGCTTCTTGCCATATCAATGGAAGTCGTAAGTCCTAATATTTGGTTGAAGGATTTGTTCTTTGGTCTTATTACTACTTGGATGATCTTAAATATTCATATCATATATATACATTTAGATTATGGACAACTCAATTGAATTGAGCCTATATCCATAACTACCATTAAAATGCATCTAATGCATGTATCATACAAAGGAGGTTTAATGTAGTTTGTGACTTGACTATGCATCTAAAGTTCGTGATTCGATTAAACTCTTAAACCTAATTGAGTACTAGTGTTAGTCTTGACTAATCTGAATTATGAATGTAATTCTATTAGGAAACCAAAAATTCAATTATTTTGATGTCCAGATTAAACACTTTAATCATAGTTTATATGCTTTCATCTAGTAACACTACAAATGCTATGCTCTACTTAGATTAATTCTAAATTAATCCCTATGGTTTCCAAAATTACCATACATCAATTATTCATCTATAATACCCCTAGGTCATCTTGAGTTTATCTAAACAATTTCGGTATAAACCAAAATTATCTTGACCACCAAAATCGTCAAGATAATAAGTTAACCTACTAGACACTGAAGAGATTGATTTGATATTTAGAAAATTTCTGGAACCCTAATTTAAATCCCATGCATTAAACATGTTATTGCCATCAAAATAATACATTTCTTATCACACAAAAACCTTATTTAGGTTTTATAACCAAAATACATACATTATAGGTCATTAAGTCAACTCCATCAACTTTCAAAAAGTTGACCAATGTTGACTTTGACTTTATTTATTAATTGAATCAAATTCTATTAGTTCCGAAAAATTCTAGAGTCTTATACACATTTTAAATGTGTCTAATAAAAAAATTCCAGAACCTAATTCTTAGTAATTATTTATTAATTAATTGGAATAAGCCAACACATCATATGTGTATGACACTTTTCATATTACTTCTAACAGTAGTCAAACATTACATCATACATGCATAAGATAATCACTTTAATAACAAGTGTCATGTATCTCATATAGGTGGAAACATCTCATCTTACATGTTCATGTATAAAATTTATAAAAATAATTTTTATAAAAATTAATATAGAGTTTACATGCAAGCATGTTCATCACATTTTTAGAACTTCAAACATGCATCAAGCTGAAACTAAATTCGTAATAAAATAGTACATGACATTCAATGGCATTTTATTTTTAATGAAACATAACATAACACCTTATAAACATTTCTGTGAAAGAAAATCAGAAAAAAATGTTGCTAGAATTAATACGAAAATTTTAAAATTAAAACATTCATTCAGTTTTCCCGAAATTCCTAGAAATCAACATATGAACAGTCTGGATATTAATTCGACATAAAATCGCAAATGACATTCAATTGCAATATAACATCTTATAAACATTTCTAGTAAGGAAAAATAAAAAAACAAGTTTTCTAAAATTTACATGAATTATTCCAAATCAACATGCATGTCAGTCACAACCCAGCAAACACTTTGTGTATATGTTCAATACATCATCTACTACATGCATAAACTTGTTCTAATACCGATGTTGGGTTTGCCATGGTTGTATACATCACATGCATGATAATGCAATGGAAGTGTTGGAATCAAGATTCCGATGCCATGACAACCCGAAACTATAGAATCAAACATGTATGCATAGATATGTAAATGAACATTAAATATAAAACTTTTTGGTTATGTTTCTCCTCCTTTCTTGTTTCTTCTCCTTATTTGGGTTATTGCAAACATGAAAACCTTCCTTGATAACCCAAGAACACACAAAGAAGATGAAGAAACAATGAGGGTGATTTGAGCACCAAACTAGATGAGTTCTAGTAGATGCTCAAAATGACAGAAGATAGATCAAGAATCTTATTGTATGCACTTTGATTGATACAATAATTGTATAAATTGCAAGAACAAGACTCTTAATACCTCTCTCTCACTTTAGAACTCTTCTAGAGCCCTTATGCTCTCACTTGAGTGTTTAAAAAGTGGTAGAACCTTGTGTACGTAACTGAAGAACCCATTTATGTACTCATTCGTGCCCTCTATCACGATCGTTGCCTAGTTAAAATTAGGCTTACCTTCGACCACGATCGTGGCCTATGAGTCACAATCATGGCCTACTTAAATTTAGCCATACACACTATGTTTTTCATCTAATCTTTTATGCATGTGACTCTTAGGTTGTCGATTTTTTTAGGCACTTAAATTAAATCTTAATTTAATCAAATCATGAAGGGTTTTATGATGCTAATTTGCCAGAATATAAGTGGATTAACACGCAAACTCTTCGATAGTTAATTATCTAACTTATGGACCATTCTATAGATAATTACTATACAATTCGTCTTTTCACCATACTATACCCCACTTGGTTCAGAGTATGGACTATGTGTCAACTCCCACTAGGCTAACTACATCACATGTAGTCTAAGTGATGTTAATTCTTATCCTAGGATCTCATTACTCTTATTTGTCATTGAAGACTCTCTTCAAGACATATAATTGCTTTGGCCAGAGACTCTCAAGTAATGACCCCAAAAAGAGGTCGTGGGTATCATCTTCGTCTATCAGGAGTGGTGAATCCTTTATTGGCTACCTAATTACCTTCGAATACTAATAGCTGTACCTAATCACCACCATAAGAGTGTGTTAGATTCCCATATCAATTGGAGAGGGGAACAAAGTACGCCTTATAAGGATATGGATACCTCTCCCCCAAAGATGCGTTTTCCTGAGCAAATGTGTGGGAAGAGCAAAACTGTGAGAGCTTGGTTGGGCCAAGGCCCAAAGCGGACAATATCTGCAAGCAGGTGCTCTAGGATTGTTACAAATGGTATAAAAGCTAATACCCAAATCAGTATATTAGTAAGGACACTAGGCCTCCAAGGGGTATGGATCCAAGCCTGTGGACCAACAAGGAAACTGGGCCTCCAAGGGGATGGATCCAGGCACGTGAATCAGCTAGGAAGCTGGGCCTCCAAGGGCTTAGATCCAGGCCTGTGGGCAAGCAAGGATGCTGGGCCTCCAAGGGGAGTGGAATGTTAGATTCCCATATCGATTAGAGAGGGGAATGAAGTAGGCCTTATAAGGCTATGGAACTCTCCCCCCT
>JAOQML010152194.1:0-14259 GCA_027568935.1 Erythroxylum urbanii | reverse complement strand
GTTCTCGAATCCATATGACGTATTTGATATATGACTCCATGTAGTTGAGTCTAGCATGTTGTATGCCAGATTGACCAAATGATATTTAGATCCTTTGTCATGCATCATTAATTTGACGTCCCAAAAAAACTATTATTCACTGTTTTGTGGTTTTAATGACATTAGTCTCAAATACTGATTTATTTCGGTGTACCGGGTAAACTAGATACCGGGTATTACAGCCAAATACATTAATGAACTTCAAGAACATTGTGCCCTTGGCAATATAACCTAAATAATTGATAATAAGCTCATGTTTTTTATTTGTCCAACTGTCATACATGATTGAACACTCATAAGTTGCCAAAGTCAATATTCTTTCATTCAAATAACTTTTTATTTTACAAACAGAGCTGCTTAGAAGGTTATCTCCATATTCATCAATTAAAGAACCTTTATATCCTAGACCGTAAGAGACAATGACATCAATTATAGGTTGGTAATTATAAGACTGAGCAGCACTCAATAATACACCTGCATTATATCTAGGTTTAACAAATGCGATGTTGTTTTCTTTTTTTAATTTTTTCAAGTCAGACTAGTTGAGTTGGGCTTCAAACTACATGAACCTAGTTGGGCTTGATTGTCTTCGGCCTGATCAAGTCTCAGGCATGGTCTAGGCCTAGCAGAAGTTATCTGGTTAGGCTATAGTCTAGACAGGTTTGACCTGACCTAGCCCACTACTAAGCAATCATACCACCATTTAGCCATTATGATTTCCATATCCTGAGCTACATTTTTAGATTGTAAGGCATTGTAAGTTAAAGGTTGAGCTTCAAGAGTTTTTCATGGAAAAAAAAGCTACACATATGTCTTCTTCTCTTCCTTACATCACTTATAGCAATCTCTTCTTGTTGGTAGAAATATCACCTTTAATACTATCAGTATCATCCGGACCACTGCAAAAAGAACTTCTACTACTAATTTTGTAGTTTAGTCTTTGCTTTCTATCTTTCTTATTTTGATACTTATCAAGCAAAGTTTTCATTTGTTATTTCACATCATGACTAAACTTATTACAAAGCTCCACATCACTTTTGATCCCAACTAAATATTTTTTAATCTGTCCATTCTTCTACTTTTTAAATATTTATTGCAATACAAACAAATAGTATGCTTTTATACCAAAAACCAATCTAGCATAAGTAAAACTAGATCATTGGATCTTCCTAAAGAGGTTAAATTGTCAAGAGTATTTGAACCTCCCTCCATTTATCTATAAAAATAAATAAAGACATTAAATTAATAACCTGATTATATCAAAATAAAGTGTTTTTCAACTTAGTTTCATTATCAACTATTGTCACAAAATGAGTATTCTTCCACTTAAAACAAAATAGAATCATGTCTTAGATTCTAAGAACATGTACACAACTTAAACTTTAAAGGAATTCTATGACATGCCACTGATAAATATACATACATATTTGTATATTTAAAGTCAATAGTACAAGAATCCATGGTTTATATATGTTCAGAGGCTCAAAGCAATCAAGGATGAATTAAAAAAACTAAATGCTACAAGTGAGAGCTTCACTGTTGAAGCTATTGAAAAATCTAATAATGATCTTTCTATAATTCAAGGGCAACTTTCTAATAACCTTGGGGACCCTCAATTTTTGTTATTGGAGAAAGTGAAACTAACAACTATCTCTCAGCTGTTCAGAATCATGAAATTTTGATAAAACAAAGAGCATTAGTTAAATGACTGTAGGAAGCTAATAAATGCTCTAACTTCTTTAACTCTTTAGAAAAAATTTGACATTTTTTTGAAAATTGAAAAAATGACATCGTTTTTGATAAAACAATGTCGTTTTGTACCTTTCTATTGGGTCAAGAAGTCTTAGCCCATGGCCATGTCAACCTAGGCTAAATTCGGGCCATATTTGCCATCCCTAGCTAAATTCCTTACTAGTTTATTAATTTGTTAGTATTTTTCTAGCTAAAGGAGTGGTGAAGGTAATTGAAACCTTATTTAGGAGGTTCTTATAGGGTAAGCACAACTCTGAAGGAAGGATAATCAAAGTTAGATGGGATGAGATTTACAATTCTAAAAAGGAGGGAGGCCTAACGATAATCCCTATTGCCACTACGAATAAGATATTGATGTTGAAAAAGATCTGGTATATTCCATGCAATGAAGATTCATTATGGACTAAGTGGCTTCGCTCTTATATATTAAAAGGAAAATCATTCTGGTCCATTTCCCCTAAAGACTCTCAATCATTTTTCATTAACAATATGATGAGACTCAAGGAAATTATGGAGTCAGGAGTGAAATGAAAGTGGGTAATGGAAAAAAAGCACACTTTTGGTTTGATAACTAGATAAGTCATGGTCCATTAATTCGAATTCCTAGTGCAATCCAATGTTAGAGTCATCTTCCACTTAATGTTAAAGTTTGTGCAATCATTGATGACAACATGTGGATTGATATTCCAAACCAGATGATTCATCTCATCCCCAATTATACCCCTAATTACAAGACTCGAGACAAATACTCTTGGTTAAACCAACCCCTTAATTCCTTTTCTAACAAGGTATGTAGGGAGTAGCTATCATAAGGAAAATCCTCTATTAATTGGTACCCTATAAACTGGCATATGTTCTTAAAACCTAACTCTTCTTGCTTATTATGGTTGGCAACGTTGAACAAAATGGACACCATAGGCAAATTACATTTTCTAAACCTAGATAACAGATGTGTCTTATAGAGGAATGATAATGAAACTCCAGATTACCTTTTCTTCCAGTGGCCTTTGCTGAGAGCATATGGAGAAGAATTAAAAAGAAGTGTCATTGGAGATGGGATGGGATTATGTTTACTGTTATTAGAGCCAATCCCTGGATCGACATGTCAGCAAGGACACTGGGCCTCTAAGGGGGTAGATCCAGGCCTATGTGCCAGCAAGGATGTTGGGCTTCTAAAGGGGTGGATCTAGGCCTATGGGCTAGCAAGGACATTGGGCCTCTAAGTGGGGTGGAATGTTAGATTCCCATATCGATTGGAGAGGGGAATGAAGTAGGCCTTATAAGGCTATGGAAACCTCTCCCTTATAAATGCATTTTCCTGAGTGAGTGTACGGGAAGAGCAAAACTTTGAGAGCTTGATTGGGCAAAGGCCCAAAGCGGACAATATTTGTGAGCGGGTGATCCGGGCTGTTACAAATGATTTTTAGGGGGGTAGGAAGAGCAAAATTATGAGGGTTTAGCTGGCCAAGGCCTAAAGCGGACAATATCTGTGAGCGGATGGTCCAGGCTGTTACAACTGTCATATTAGAAAAATTAAGAGCACTGAAGACTAACCCTATAGAGGATATAATAGTTTACATCATTTCATTTGCTTTTAGTATTAAGGAGATATGGAAAGAGAGGAACTTGCAAATTTTCAAAGACAGGATGCGTTCAAATATAGAGGTGATGAATTCTCTAATCATAAAGACTAGAGAATTGATTTTTCTCTCAAAAGAACTACCTAATTGTAGTGAACATGTTGTCAAAGCGAGGAATCTGCGCTAACCCTAAAACATGCCAAAATGAAAGAGGAAAAGGGATTAAGAGCAACTTGTAGGAAGATGTAATCCCGAAGATGCTATGGTAAGTCATTCCATTAGATGACTGGAAGCATTGACTTAGTCGACTATGAACTGAAGGTTGTATAAGAGAGATAGAAGAGGTGAAACTCAAGTAAATAAGTTGTTTGCTTAACATAAGGACCATGAAGAAAAAGATGCATACCTCTCGTCAAAGACTCCACACTTTTCCACCAGTGACATATAGGAGGAATATCTCGATGATTCTTCCCTAAATAGGACAATCAAAGTTCACACGAAGCAAAAGAAGCATGTTTTTTAAGACGATAATCCTTACCTTGGTCGATTAGCATGGTGATGAAGAAGCCACCCAATGCCCTAATTCAGAAGCTTCTGGAGTCCCCTTTTGATTGGAAAGTTTCTCTTTACCATCTATAGCTCTTTGATAGTTAATGCTTTGTTTACGACTACCCTTACTACTATATCGTTTGTTTAAGTTTTAGCTTGTACTTGTGTCTATCACAGTGTCTTTTTGGTTTGGTCCATAGTTTTTTACTACGTTGTCATTTAGCTTCTCCTGGATGTGGAGAAGTTCTTGAACTTGCATATTTACATTTATATTATCTCAATAAATTTCATTTAATTTTTAAAAAATAAGTTTGTGAATTGGAAAATGTGGATTCAATTATATATAAAATAACAGGAAAAAATAGAGCAATTTTATTATATGGTATAAACATACAAGTGACCTTCAAGAATTATTAGCAGGAAAAGAACCCAGTTCCACAAACAACAACAAACTTCAACCTTTCCCAAATTGTATGGTTAGATGGGAAATAAATACCAACCAAAATCACAGTAGAATAATGCAAATATAATCAGTCCAAAACTATACAAAGAATATAAGGATTTATGTGGAAAACCCCAATATGGGGAAAACCACAGGATCGTTAATAACTAATACCAAAACTTCTACTAATCAACAATAATCCAATGGGTACAATAACTTATTCTTCCCTAGCTCGATTAGAGGTAAACACAATCATTAAGGAAGCTCCTTGGCACAACAAAACCACAAGCCAAAGGTGGCAAAATACAAAACTTTTGTATACAAGGAGTATTGGACAAAAGTATCAAGTTAGAGAGCTCCAAATCAAATTCTGATTGTTAGATGTGAAGAGGCAAGACTCAGGAATAGCATACTAAAATTTCATCTCAAGCGGAGGTCATTTGGTCATGGATCGAATCCAGAGAAAATTCAGGTATACACTTTCTCTCTCTTCTGGATACTTATCTCTCTCTTATCTTCTTTTGACTCTCTAGAATCTACTACTCGCTTCTTAATTTCTAGCCATATGGCTCCCACTTTCTTCCCCATTTTGCCTTTAATGAACAACTTAAAATGGGGGCAAAGTTGACATTATCCAGAATGTTAAAAAATTATAATGTACACGATTAAGTATCTTAAAATTACTGTCAATTAAGAATTTAAAACTTAAGAGTAGCGGACTATCATTACATTCACTTATCCAGAAGTTATGGAGGTGGTGAAGGCGGATGCTCTGACTGCTGCATGAGGTCCTGTCCCTACCCTTAAACTCATCCACTTCATTATGGAGTTGGGTTATACACTCCATTAGCCTCTATACTGTGCTCTCAAGCTGAAGGACTTTTTCATTTGTTGCAGACTGCCTATTAGACCTAGCTGTAGTGGATTTGGAGGATTGCGAATAATATGTGTTCGTAAATGAACCTAAGTCAAAAATCTTCCACGGCGGTCCTTACCACCCACTACATCAAGATATGTCTAACTCTCATCAATAGTTTCAGAGTTCTGAGACTGTCATTCAATGCTTTCTTGTATTTAGTCCTATCATTATAATCGCTTATGTTAATAAGTGATACTTTTAATAACTAATATTAAAGTATAGATTTTACATACATGAACTTGTCTACATTAGGTGTTGACGAAGGTCACACCATCATGCTTCTTAGTGTGAGTGTGCAAAAAGAGCTGACGTGGTGTATGCTTCCTAATTATGGACTTTTCCTGCATTAGAATAAATTGTTATAAGTGAACTATAATTTACAAAAATTTCGGCAAAGTTTTCTCTATTTTAATGATATTTACCCCTGTTAGATAAAAATTTTTAACTCAACAACATAGTCATTAATGGCACCAAACATTTATAACATTATTATTCTCCATAATGTACATATATTTTCATTTTAAATTTCATACATCAAATTAGATTGAAATCAAAATTCATACATCAAAGTACAAAACTTAGGATATAAGTGTAAAGTTTTGATACTTACAAGTTGAAGTCCATGCTCTTAGTGTGTCAAAGACCCTCCAGTGTGTACGGGTGGACTTTCTCCATCTGGTCATCCATGTATGTTGCCAGAATTGCGCTCTAAAATGGATATTGTCTTGGGTGATGCCCAATACTATTGCCAACGACTCCATATTTCTTCATATATATATCGTGGTCGTACACCATTCTTGTGTATCTAAGCAAGAAAGTCTCTATAACGTGTATGAGCTCGCCTTTCCCATACATTATAAATTACAGCAACAAATTTTGGATCTCAAAAAAATCTTTCTAAAAAAAAGAAAAACATACTATAAGTACTTATAAACGACAATATTTATCTAATTAATGTATAAAATTAGATAAAACAAAAAAGATTAAAAATATATATTTTGTGTACCTCAAACTCCTGATAATAAAAATCGTTTGTCGACTGAGAGACATTCTTTCATATATAACCCTCAAGATCTATCCTATCCTTAAACTTGGATGAGATATTTCTTGAGCAAGTTTCAGACGGAACCAACCTAATATATAAGTTATTTTAGATCATTTTCAAATTAAAACTTATAACTTCAATATAAACCTATGGTTTTATCATGTATTACAAAATTTTAGAATTTTACTTACAAATTGTTGAAAACTATGATATATGTTCTTCCATCAACTCCCTTAGCTCCAAACTAGAGGTTGCCTCCTTCATCCCCAACATATACCCCTGATATCTCTATCGGCATAGGGGTGGTGGATGGTGTAGGGTGGTGGATGGTATAGCAGGGATGCTGGATGGTATGGCAGTAGGTAAAGGAGGTGATGCCTCATCTGGACGTGTAGTAGCATCTGCAGGATGTGATGCTTTACCTAGAAGTGCACCGGGTTCTCCAAATCATTATAACCTGAACCTTAGCCTCACCATATCCTGTTCTCTCTTTGGTGGCATACTTTTAACCTAAAATTCACATTTTATTGAATTTTCCAATATATAATAGATAATATAAATTCAATATATTATAATATATTGTTAATGCAATAATATATCTATCCATATAATATTTTATTACAAACATAAATTAATCGCTATCAGCACTTAATTATAAATTAAAATTATCATCATTTTATTTTTCCGAAGAATTAGAATCAAACTCAGGCTCCTCTTCAGATCTCTCACTGTCCTCATCCTCTTCAGATGAAATTTCAACATATTCATAATTTGGATCGTTCAAAGGTTCATTCTTGTCATATGTTACACATGCATTTATTTCATAAACATCTTCCTGAAATGTTTTACTTTCAATTCTCTTATTTTCTTCTTTTCCATTTAATTCAAAAATACCTCTAGGTTTTACTTTACATACGACTAACTAATATCTCATCGTAAGCTGGGAAAAGGGACATAATACTCCTAGCTCGCTTGTATCACTAACACGAAAGGTTCAAATTATCTGAATCTTCTTCACTAGTTGATTTCAACTAGATTGTATCGGTTGTGCATTTTTGTTCCAACATTAGTAGTTGGATCAAACCATTTACACTTAAATATCACACTCTATTTTATTGGCAATTCAGGGTACTCAATTTCAGGTGTCTCAATAATTTTATGATAGTAATCCAACAATTCTCCTTGTATGCAAACCCCACTATTTACTGTTGGCATACTATGATCATGATATTCTGTATTAAATTTGTATTTATTAACAAAATACATCGGATACGATTTAATAGTTCATAAAGGTCCTTTCGTAAGATCATATACGAACTTGTTCTCTATTGGATTTTCTGAGGCATACACAAAAAAACAATTTATTATATTAAATATTATAATTTCATCTAATCACGTTGATATGATAATTCAACCATTTCAATTATTACAAGTGAAAACTTAAATATTTCTCAAACCATCGAGGAAAGTATCTTTCAACTTCTTTATTGATATCATCCTGTGTTGTTTCGGGCATTAGCTAACGTAACCATTGCTCGTATAATCTAAAAACATTATTATGTATTTTAGTTGTAAACAACAGTAACTTCAAAAACTCAAATATTCTATTTGAAAATCAACTTAAACTTACTACACGAAAGGCTGAACCTTTTGACAATTCAATAAAATGTAACTATAGGCAACCTCTATTCTTCTGCTATTAACATTGTTCTAGTTGAACATCCATATGTTGGTCCTGGATATGTGAAAATGGATAAAGTGCCATCAATATCACCCGTTATTATGAGGAACTTTTTCTTTTTCTTATATACACATGTAGTTTAAAATAATGTAAACAAAATGTACTTGCTTCCTTCACTAAATAAGTATTACATATCGAACCTTCAACTTTAGCTTTGTTTTTGACTTTTTTCTTCAAGTGTTGCAAATACCTACGTTATAAATAAGGTCATTACAATTTAGTGATTAAAACATGCTATAACTTTTATTTAAATATTAACTATAATTACCTCTCAAACGAATATATCCATCGATATTGAACTGGACCAATAAGTTTAGCCTCGTGTACTAAATGTACAGGTAGATGCTCCATATAGTAAAAGAAGGTTGGAGGGAAAATCCCTTCCAATTTGCATAAGATAACTGAAATTTCCCTTTCTAGTTTGTCCATTTCAGCCAACTTTATTTCAGATGATGTTAAGTTTTTGAAAAACAAACTTAATTATGTTATAGCTTCCCAAACCTTATTTGATAGCAACTCCCAAAATGTAATTGAAATTAGCCTTTGAATAAACACATGGCAATCATAACTTTTTATCCCAAATAATTTGTACTTCCTCATGTCCACACACCTTGCCAAGTTCGAAACATAACTATTAGGAAACTTTAGACTTTTCAAACATTTACACAAAATTTCCTTTTGTTTTTTGTCTAAAGTGTAACATGCTTTTAGAAATTTACCAGTACAAAGATCTTTATATAACTCATTCCTTCTATAAAGAAATTTCAAATCAGCTAGTGATTTTGCATTGTCCTTTGTCTTCCCTTCAATGTTCATTATGGTGTTGACCAAATTGTCAAAAATATTTTTTTCAATATGCATCACATCTAGATTATGACGTATCAAATTACTTTTCCAATATGGGAAATTCCAAAAGATATTTTGTTTTCTCCACCAAAGTTTTTACTAATGCTTCTATTAACTTCTTCAGCTTCAAGTTCTGTAACTGTCAGTAACCCTAACTCGTTAATCTCCTGCAATATCTCTTCACTAACTTTGTGAGGGGGCAGAGGTGTTTGTATCATCCTATTCTTAATGAAAATTTGTATATTATGTCTAAATGGATGATTAGAGAAAGAAATTTCCTGTAGTTGTCAAACCAAGATGTTTTGGCCCCTTTAGGAAGATAAAACACATTAGAATCATTGCTATAGTAAGGGCACGCCAATTTCTTTATTATGCTCCATCCAGACAATATAGTATATGTAGGGAAATAACTAATAGTCCACATAAAAGCTACTCTCAATAAAAAATTTTGTTTAAGAGACACATCATATGTCTCCACACCAAATTCCCAAAGATGATATAATTCAGAGACTATTGGTTATAAGAATACATCAATGTTATTCTTTGGATTAGTAGGCCCTAGCATTATTACCGTCAAGAACATATATGCCTCATTCATGGGCATCCATGGAGGCAAATTATAAAGACTAATTATGATTGGCTATGATGAATGTTGTTGGCTGGATTGACCAAAAGGTTGGAATTTGTTTGTTGACAATCCCAACCTAACATTTTGACTTTTAGTTACAAACTCAAAATAGTTGTTATTGAAATGTTGCCATGCAAGTGCATCCGATGAATGACTCATTATTTCATCTTCCTGTTCATGTTCATGTTCATTATGTCATCTCATATGAGATGCAGTAACATCATAGGCATATAGTCTTTGAAGTCTCAGAGTTAGCAGGAAATAATACATCCGCTTCTAAGGTACTAATTTCTGTTTTATAGAACACTTTCTAATTTTGAACCTAGATTGACCAAAAAATTTGTACTCTTGTAATTCTACATCATCTCCCCAAAACATTATACATCTAAAATTGAAACAATCAATTTTTTCAACTGTCAAACCAAGACCCCTAATAAGTTTCTTCATATTATAGAAATTATCAACCATTGTATGATCAAGAGGCAAATATTCATTATACCAAGTAAGAATTTTATCCAAACTTCAATCAAAAATATGCCCTTCAGACTTTATGTTCAATATTCAAGCAATTGAAGATCAATTGAGTCATGGTCTCACAATTTGGCCATAATTCTTAGTCGATTGATTTTAGCAAGTCAAAAAACTTTTTTGCTCGTGGGTTTAGTTCTTCTTCAAGATTTTCTATAGTTACCTGAAAGGTATAACTGGTTGCATCATAAACTATTTTCAGTTGCACCCATATTATTTGTTATAAATACAGTCCCCCTTCAAACCTATCCATATTTATTGAAGAGTTTACTTCATTAACCCATTTAGGTGCTACAAATTAATGGCTCCCCATATTGTTTCTACTCAAAATAATCTAGAACAAACCCTTTTCTTAATAAATAGAGATTCACTTCATCAATAGGAAGAAAACAAATATGTTTGCACTTTTTACATGGACATCCAATCTTTGGACTATCCTTATATGCAGGTTGAGAATATGCATAATGAATGAAAGCTTCAACTCCCTTAACAAATTCAGGATTAATGAAACCATCGGGTGTTAATCGTCTATAGATCTAAGATTTATCAATATTACCTATTTCTGCAAAACTGTTATTTAAAAAAGTTTTTTCATTGTTAGTATCATTCATTTCCCCTAAGTTTACATAACATTTAATCTTTACCTTACAGAACATCCCCTAAGTTTTTACAGATCTTTGACCATTTCCACTCCAAATTGAAACCAATCTATTGCATCATATAAGTTCACAATTACACAAACTGAACATATGTAAGTATCAGTCAAATAAAACAATATGTCATCAAAGCATTATGATATGTGGCATTATTTACACCTATGAATCGAGAAAGCAAGTTTTTACTGTGACTCATAGGCTCATGAAATTTTTACTGATAAGTCTCATGGGAGTTGCATCATGAGTTTCCAACCTATATACCATCCTAGGAGTTTATTATGTCTCAAATCATCCATAATTATACAAACTCATTCAACATGCAGTAAATACTTATGTAATCAATACATCTACCCATCAGCTATTCTAACAATATTCCAATCAATAACATACTAAACCAAGATAACTATATTTGCAATAATCACCTACAAATTGATTTCCAAAGTTTGATTTTAAATAAGCAATATGGTACGTGGCATTATTACACCATCTGAATCGAGAAAGCAAGTTCTTGTTGTGACTCCTAGGCTTGTGAAATTTTACGTCGATAAGCCTCATGGGAGCTGCATCGTGGGTTTCCAGCCTATATATCATCCTATGAGTTTTTTATGAATTGGATCATTGATACACTCATATTTTCATATATCTTAAAGACTTAATTTAGAGTCATTTACATTCATTTTATGTTCATCTATAGCTAGCTTATCATGTTTTAGCATTCTTCGAGGTTCGTTGACGTAAAATGCAAAAATGAAACAAATAGACTCGAATTGCACTGTTTTTGAATTTTTGGTAGACTTAACCTTTAGTCATTGTGGGATTTTTATCTCGAAATTTGTTTTGCCAAAAATTCTAAAATTTCATACTTAAACTCTTAACTCATTGACGGATTTTTTGGGACTAATTGTAGATTTTTCTGTGCTAGAATTCAGGAGAAATAAATTTCCCAATGCTGCGTCAGATTTTGAATCACCAGAATGACCTTTCAATGATGTTTTGATCATAACTTTTGACTCAGATGGCAAAATCTTATGATTCAAGTCCCATATTGAAGCTACTCAAAGAAGAAGATACTGATAAAATTTGAGCTCCTAAATCGTCACCGTTTAGTTTTTATGTAATGTCGAAATTGACCTTGAAAAATCCATCCCAACCAGCCAAGAATCAACATCAGCCCCCTTCTTTTAATTATTTTAGCCCACGCACAATTCATTCTCCACTCCAAAAACAGCCTCACTATAAGATAAAAAGAGCCTCCATTCTCCAGCAATCACGGTAGTCTCCATGTACATATAGATTCCATTCCACTCACAAAAACACAACAGTCCAACTTAAGCACTCCACGCCTACAGCCTTCACACCTACACCACCCTCATTTCTACGTAGCAACTTCCATTTTTTCCACAAACACATGCAGTAGCCTTTATTCATGCCACTCACAGCCAAAGCAGCCTCTATCCAATCCAAGCTACATGCGAAGACAAACCCAGCCTCCATTTCACACAAAAAACTATTGCAGTCTCCGCTCACTCCATTCTACTCTCAACTAACGCACGCACAGCCCTTCCAAAAAATGCTCCAGCTGTCTATACATGCAAGCAGCCCTCCACTAAGCAACTCTCTAGTAGCTACTTCACGCACAAAGCAACACACCATTCATTAAAAAAAAAGCTTAGATGTAACTCTAGCCTCCATACACCTAAGCCTGAAATTTTCTCTCCATTCTTCCATATACAACGTAACATCACTCCACCAGCCTCCGATCACAAAAGCCTCCTACACACACAACATGGAGATAGCTTCATCTACTCCTATTCACGCACACACTTTATTCAACTAAGGCTCTAGCAAAAACACCTCTACCAATCAGCCTCCATCCATGAGCCATTGACGCAACTCCAATCACCAGTCACTCACGCGGCCAGCAACTTCAACACCAACATAGCCTCACATCACTCTAGGCCATTCACCAGCGACAACAACGAGGCCTCTTCATGCAAGCACTCCACACAAGGAGAGGGGAGAGCACATTATTCTGTTGTAGTTTAGAACTATGCTTTTTATTTTAAATTGATTCTGTCATGAGTTTATCTAGGCTGTATGTTTATGGACTGCTTGACATGATGATTTGTGGTTAAAACCTTAATTTCTCTTAGGGATTTGATATTTTTGTTGATGCTTTAATTTTAAATTTTATTAGAATCCATGACTAAAAATTCATATACTTGTTGATTTTTCCTTGGGTTTGTTTGTTTTTTTCTTTGGATTATTGGAAATTGCCATAGTATAAATTTGCCTTTGGAAAAAGGGAATTTTTGCTAATTTCCCCACACTGAACCTTTGCTCGCCCTCGAGCAAACATGTCAAACCACTACACTTAGTCAATTCATCCTTCATAAGATCAAATTCACACAATCTATTAACTTGGGCTAGTAAGAGTTAAATTGCAACACATAGCATAATCGCTTTTCACCAATGCAAATAAACAAAGTCAAAATAAGGCATCTTTGTTCAAAAGCAATCATGAAATCAAACTGAATTCTTCTCACAGATTTTGCTCTTTCACTCAAGTGTTTGCGGGTAAAGTGTTTCTCTCAATCTCACTCTATCATGTTGCACTACCATAGGCTTGCAGTTTCACCAGTTATCATTTATTCAGATCACATGAGCTAATAGATCATAAGGACTTTATTCAGGGTTGTAATGGGGCAAGGTTCACGGGTGAGGTAAAAATGACAAAAGGTTAATCACAAGCATTCACAACGTATGAAGTAAAAAGGGACACGCAAACTAAAGTTCTTAGAGAAACATGAATGAAAAGGACTATAACTACTCATTACTAACTAGTACCACTATACTGTATTCTTCTTTTCTTTTCTTTTTTTAGCTTTTTTCTTTTTCTGATTTTTTTCTTTTTCCTTTTTTCCCTTTTTTTCTTTTTTTCATCAAATAATGCTAAGAACAAGGGAAAACAATAAAAAGAAGAGAAAATAACAACACATGAGTAGAAGTACCTATAAAAATATCTCAGAATACAATATAGAACAAAATCCCAAAATTACTCGATGCTTCATTCAACTTGTGATAGGGTAAGGCTAATGGAGTTTTTGGGTTTTTAAAATAGGGTGATTGATTGAAAATCAAAGATAAACTCTCAAAAATATTTGCATAGGGAAAATAAGTAGGTGGGTTATTTTTAAGCTATGGGTGTAGAAATAAGGAAGGCCTTAATCATTTCTATATCCCATGTGATCAAACAAATTCAAACCGATTCCATGCAAGTTCTGAAGGCAACATGAATAGAGGAGCATCACACCATTTTATGTCATACTATGACATAAAAGCGATGTCATTTAGGCTCAAACTTCGCTCACAGGTTTAATTCAAGAATTCACCTTAATTTCACAATTTACCTCATTACTCACATGTCAAAATTTTGACTAAGCCTATAACATCAATTATTGCAATCAATCAACATGCTTCACCTTAAAACTCACTTAGCCCAATTTAATTTCATGCATTGTCCTCAATCTCATC
>JAOQML010152135.1:0-14264 GCA_027568935.1 Erythroxylum urbanii | reverse complement strand
TATATATATAATTTTTTCATTTTCTTGAATTCTAATATTAGAGGAATAAAAGTATTGAAAGTTGAATATACATGCATTATTACTCATCTTATTGATGACAAGTAGAAGTTGCAAAAAAATATAATTCTTTTTAAGGCATTAAAACCTCCTTTTGATGGATTTTCAATTGCAAATGAAGTAGCTCTTTATTTGGCTTAACGGAAGATTGATAAAATATTGCATCGCTTTTATTAGAAAATACTTCTTATAATAACAATATAGTCAACTTTCTTAAGTTTCACCTTACTATAAATGATTCAGTATTTTGCAGTGAGCATTTTTTCATGTTAGATGTTCACTTCATATTCTAAATCTTATTATGTAAGTAGGGTTAAAAATGATTGATTATTTTGTTGTTAAAATTTGAAACAAATCTAAGCATTTGAATAAGCCCATTCTAGAGGCTAAGAAGTTCTTTGAGATTGCTTCTGAAAGTTTTCAGTTTAGATGTAATAAATGAAGGACTGAAGTATACATAAGGTAGAATTCTGACTCTAATCAATTGTGCTTTGTATTATGGGCTTATTTCGATTCATTTGGGACAACTAGATAAAATTGTATTTAATTTTTTACTTATTAATAAAGAAAAGGTATAAAGTGGAAGTTCTTCACAGGTTGTTGAAAGTATTTTATGGGGTGATATTATTCTTTTCTAGTTCAAAATATCTAACATCAAATATTTACTTCAAAGGTGTAAGGAAAATTAAAAGAAATATTTGAAAATAATATAAAATACTACTTTATTTATTGCTAGTACGCTTTATCACTATCATGTGCTACTCTTTTGGAACCTTATTACAAATTGTCTTATCTTTATTATTTAACTGAGGGAGGTTCTAATCTATGTTTTGAAAATAAAAAATATAAGTACTATTGATAAGTTTCATTTTTGATAAAAGCAATATAAGAGAAAATTATAGCCATGCGTAAATTAAGAGACATTTCATGGAGTTAAGTTAAAGTGTGCAACCTTAAAAGTAAAGAAAAAAATTAAGACCAATGAAGAACAAGGTAGGCCACTTTAATATTTATAGGCTCACGATGCATGAACACATCATCATTTTAACTAATTGTAAGAATATTTTTATTTATCAAAAGAGGTTAAAGTTTTGAATTCAAAGAAAATCCTTTTAAGCCTTAAAATGTTCATTGGTAACATTTTGATATGTAATTAAGATAAATTTACATTAAGAAAATTAAGTTTGAGTATTTGAATTTTTTGGAATCATATTTTTTGTGGAATTAGTCAACCATTATGTATTACTGGTCGACTAGGGTAGGTTAAAATTTTTAAAATCAATATACTAAGAGTTTGTAGTAATATTTTTTAATATATTAGTTGACTAATATGCTACATTAGCCGATCAATATAAACAATTAGTTAACCAATACTCAACAAATAAGGAATCTTGTGCATTTAATGCACATTGATCAATCAGTATGGTATATTAGTTGACTAATAAATTGTAACTTGCCATTTTAATGACTAGTTTTGGCTCCAATGGATAGTTTCAGTTTTGAAACCTTGTAAACACATGTTTTCTTATTAGTTTTATCTTTAAAAAGCATTTAGGATTTCTTATGCACACATTTCTAGCTTAAGAATTTAAGAATTAATTTTTATGTTTGAGTGAGCAAGCCATTTATCTCTATCAAAGTTATCAAGTAATATATTTTAAGTTGTAAAGATCATTTGGATTTAGTTTTATGGTGTTCTAAATAGTTTTAAGGTTGATCTTCATATTAAATCAAGTTCTCTTCACTTTATATGAAGAAAATTTATAGTGTAATTTCAAGAAATTCCTAAAGAGTGGATTCGGGCAAGAATTGTTTACCAAACTACTATAAATTCATTTGGCATCCCTTCTATCCTATACTTTTTAAATTATTGTTTCATTATATGATTGAATCTTAAATAGTTTAATTCTACTAATACTCAATTCAACCCCTTCCTAGGTGCCATTAAGGACTAATAAATAGTATTAGTGCAAGTCTCTTAAGTTAGCATTTCTAAAGGAATTCTAGATAAAGATCACAATTGCATACTTAAGTACATCATCCTCTTTATACAACTTAGAGGAAAAAAATTATTATGCCCCTTTCTTTAATGGTAATGACTATCTTTATTGGTCGAAAGTGTAGGCTTATGGAAAATAATTTCAAGTAGCCCCTTTACTCTTATGAAAGTTGTAAAAAAAATGTGAATAAACTAAAGGAAGAAGAAGAACCTCAAAACTTGAGAAGCTAAAGTAATGACTATACAAAAAGAAAAAAATCTAACAACTCTACCATTAGAGTAGTTCATTAGATCTTTCCCTTTATATGGAATGAGACTACAAAAGATACAAGAAGATATAATGCTTCAAAAAAAAAAAACTTAGCATTCAAAGTCTCAAAGGAATAATCAAGTGAATTAGAGGAGATGTCAACAATTGAAGATCTCACCCTTATCATTAGAAAGTTCAAGAAGTTCTTAAAGAAAAAGAAAATTTCCAAAATAAAGGACTTTAAGGAAGGTAAGGTTGATCTAAAATTTAAATCTTCCAATACAATTTGATTTGAATGTAAAAAACTCAACCACATGAAGTCATAATATCCCTTACTTAAAATAATAAAAATATGAAAGAAATAAAATGAAGAAGAAAAAAGAGAAAAAAATACGAAGAAAGAACTTAAATCCTTAATTTGGAAAGACATAAGTGATTTTGAAAGTGAGCATTTGGAGGGAGAGTAGCTCGTATGTACTTTATGGCTAAAGGTGATGATAAGATACTCTCTAAATCTAATATTTATGATAGTAAGAGTTATTTGCTATATGATGAACTAGTATAAACTATAGAAATTGTAAGCATGAAAAAGAAGAAGCTATCTCCCAAATTCAAAGAGGTTTGAAAGTGTTTATTAGAAATTAAGAATTAAACCAATTTAAGAATAGTAACTTTTGGTCTCTTTTCTCTTTCTTGTTGTTTCCTTCATATTGATCCCTTTTTTTAGTAAGGGACATTGTGACTTCATACAGTTAGATTTTCTACATCCAAAATAGATAATGTTAGAAGCTTTACATTTTGGATTAATCTTACCCTCTTTGAGGTCCTTGCTTTTAGAAAAATTTCTTTCTCTTCAATAAATTCTTAAAACTTTTTTTTAGTTATAAGGAAAAGATTTTCCTCATCACTTTTGCTTATTGACGTCTCCGCTTCTTCACTTAAATTTTCTTTTAAGGTTTTCAATTCTAAATTCTTTTTCTATAGAAGTATTGTCTCTTTTTGTATCTTTTGAAGCCTCATTTCATATATAAAGAGAGTTCCAATGAGGTCCTCTAGTGGTAAAGTTACTAAATTCTTGACTTTTTATATATTCATCAGTTTAGCTTCTCAAATCTTCAAAAGTAGCCTAAGCATCTTTTTTTTTACCATTTTAACATTAGCATAAGTCTTTCCAAGATCTTTGAGAGTATTAATAATATTAATGAATCTCATATACATGGTTGATATGGTTTTATCGTACTTCATTTGGATTAGCTCATATTGATGAGTTAGCCTTAAGTGTATTTTATTTAAGAAGCGACTAATAGGAACCCAATCCATTTTGTTGTTTTCTCCCTTTTTTAGTAGGGTCATGTGGAAAAGTAAAAGGTGTAACTACTATTGTTGATTGGGAACGAATGCTTAGTTCTGAGGAAAACCCTGGAGTTTTTGTTATAGGATATGGTTTTTGACATTTGTCTTGTGTAGATAAGGAATTGGCCGATCTCTCTTTTTATTGTAACTAAGTTCTAACTCAATCAAGTTTGAATCTAGTAGAACATAACCCTAGTTGTTATCAAGGAATAAGAACCAAGAGTCCAAAAAGAGAGAAAAGCATAGAATGTTAGTCCTTTCTTTCTATTTTCAAGTTTGAAGTAAAAAGCCTAGTGATTTTTAAGTTTAAGCTCTTTGAGAAGCCCGAGGGAGATCACAATCTTATTCAAAGAAGAATGGTTTTAAGTTAACCTAAACAAAGCAAGGGTAAGAAGTGAAGGTTTGTAGATGCTTAACTAAAAAGAGAGGAATGAATGAGTTTATGTTGGTTCATGACCTCAGGGTAGGTGTAGGCAACTCTCAATGGTAAATCTGTCTCTATAATCTTGAAAATTTCTTAGTCCTAAAAAAAAAATTCTATAATGCCATATAAAGGAAATAGGAGCCTTCTGATAGGTGTGCATTAGGATATGTTTTATAGACAATTAGCATGTGTTTTCTAGCATAATTGTTGATTATTGTTCTAGTTTAAGATTCATTTTATATGTTTTCATTAAGTTTGATTTTCATTGTTTTTCTTGTGTGTTTGATGTTAATTGAGGGCAAAAATTGACTATTTTTATGTAGGAAGAAGGAAGGAGCAACTTGGAGGGTGAATTAAAGATCAAAGAGGAGAAGAAATGAGGAGTGCATCTGTGACAAATTCCCACGCTCGTGGGAATCATATAAATTCCCACATCACTTGGGAATTATAGAAGAAAATGAGAGATGCGTCTGTGACAAATTCCCACGCTCATGGGAATCATGCCAATTCTCACGGACGTCGGAATTACAATCCGAGGCAATCTACGAGGGTTCATTAAACTTAGGGTTTTTGGATTATAAAAAGAGAATTAGGCCTCCATCTTAAGAGGAGACGACACCCACCTGTAGAAACACCATCCTTGATTGAAGAACACATGTTTGGAGCATTGAAAAAGGATTGAAGACATGGATCATCATCAAGATTGGGAAAAATAGCACATTAACACCAAAATTCTAGATTTTGGCAAAAAAGAGAAGGAATCCTTCTTTTCAATTTTCTGTCATTTTAATCTTTTCTATTCTTTCTAAAAATGGATTATTTGAATGTTGATGATGTTACGAAGACCATGTCAAGCTGATTTTATTTTAGGGATTGCTTTTGGAACTATTATGTTGAACTCTTATTTTATTGAATTAAATGCAATTGTCTTTGTTGATTGCTGTTTTTAATTATCATCTTGTAATAAATCGAGGGAGCGAGTGAGATGAAATTCATGTATGATTTTACAACAAGAGTTGGTGACCTATAGACTAGCAATCATCATGTTAATTGAATAGTTAGAAGAGAGATCTCTATTAGTCAATTGATCACCCATAGGATAGTTTGATAACTAATTGAATCGGTAGAGTCATTGGGTAGGTTGAGAGATCGTCCAATTGATTCCCGTTAATTTGATTAGGGATAAATAGTTACACATTAAGAGAGGGTAACTAGTACATTTAGAAATCTAGGGTGAGACATAATTCAATCGATAAAATAGGAGGGATAAAAATAGGAAAAAAAGTGGTCTCTAGTATTTAGATTCTTGAATTCATATTTTTTGCAATTTCGATATTGTCCGTTGTTTACATTAGTCTATTAATTTTAATTTAATTTTATATATATTATTTGCATTTCATAATTTAGTTTCTTAAATAAAGTTTTATCTAAATTAAGCATTGTCTAGGCATCAATCTATGTGGGATCGATATCTGCTCTTTTTACTACAAGTCACGACCCATTCACTTGTAGTTTTTGAGCGTAAAACAAGTAGATAGGTTTTACATTAACAAGTTTTTGGTGTTGTTATCGGGGATTGATTGTTTGGCATCGTGTCTAATTTAGATTACTTTAATTTAAGAGTTTTTGATAATCTTCCTTGTGTGTTTACAGGTGTATGAACACAAGGAGCACACGAAGGAAGAAAGAAGTTATTGAAGACAAATTCCCCAACATTAAGAAACACGAAAGAGAAATAAGAAAGGCAAAATGTCTAAAATTTTCAAATCAAGATATGGCTGAAGAAGGAGAGTAAGGAGGACCAGAGCAAACATTAATGGATTTCATGAGGCTAGGGTTTAGACCTCAAGGAGTGGCGAGACCGATAGTTCAAGCAAATAATTTTGAGATAAAGCTGGTGCTATTTAATATCTTGCAAAATAGTGTGTAGTTCCACGGGCTATTTAACGAGGATAAGAACACCCATATTGCAAATTTCTTAGAGATTTGTGATACATTCAGATTCAACTGAATGTCCGACGATGCGGTGAAGCTAAGATTATTTTCATTCACGTTAAAAGATTGGGCTAAAGCATGGTACAATTCGTTGAATCCAGGTCAGATCACGACTTGGGAGCAGGTGGCTCAAGCATTCCTCACCAAGTACTTTCGATTGACAAAGATGACGAGGATTATCAAGGAGATAACAAATTTCTAGCAGAGTGACGAAGAATCTCTCTATGAAGGTTGGGAAAGACTTAAAGAACTTTAAAGAAGTTGTCCCCACCATAACCTCCTGAAGGAATTTATTCTTTAAACATTTTCTAATGGAGTGAATCCGAGCACAAGGGGAACAATTGATGCAGTAGCAGGAGGTTCACTGATGAGGAAGACGGTAGAAGTAGCTTATGATTTGTTAGAAGAGTTGGCAAGCAACAGCTGGATGTGGTCGAGCAAGAGGAGTAAACAAGGACAAAAGGAACAAAAAGGTATGATAACTATTGACTCAGTTACTGTCTTGTAGGCTCAGATCACGGCTCTAACAAAATAACTAAACAACATGCAAGGAGTGTCCACCTCAGCAGTTAAGGCAATACAAGTACAATGTGAGCTATGTGGGGAGAACAACCATAGCTCAGCGGAATGTTTTCTATTGGGAGCTAGCGGGACCGAACAAGTAAGCTATTTAGGCTAGCTGTAATGAGGTAATAACCTATATTCGAACACATATAATCTGGGTTGGAAAAACTACTCGAACTTTTCTTGGAATAACAATAATGCAAGTGGCCAACAAAGACCACAAAAACTACTAGGATTCTGGCAAGATCGAATTAGAGCGTTGGAAAATAAGTTAGACAAGTTTATGGAGATGTTTAGTTCCAAACTGGCAGTTCAAGTAGAGAGTCAGAAAAGGATATATGAAAGCCAGGAGGAAAATCAACAGAGGATGGAGCAAATTTTGATCAGATCTCGAAGAACCATACCTCGTCAATCCATAACTTGGAAGTTTAGGTACGTCAACTTAGTGATGCTTTATTTTCTCGAAGTGTAGGTCACATACCGAGCAATAATGAGGTCATTCGAAGGGAGCAACTTAAAGCTATTACACTTCAGAGTGCCAAGTAAATGGAAAAGCCAAGTGTGTAAAAGGACAACCACAAAAAAGAGAAAAGCATGGAGATAGAAGAAGAAAACAAAGAGGGTAGGCCATATGTACCACCACCATCGTACAAGCCCAAAATCTTATATCCACAAAGAGTGAAGCAACGTCAGGTGGATACTTAGTTTTCTAAATTTTTAGAGAAATTGAAGAAGTTATAGATTAGTTTGTCACTGGTGGAAGCTTTAGAGTACATGGCCAAGTATGTGAATTTTTAAAGGATATACTCAAGCACAAGCATACTTAGGAAGACAATAAAATAGTTACATTGATGGAGAACTATAACTCTATTATTTCAAGTAAATGCCTTCAAAATTGAAGGATCCAGGGAGCTTTATTATTCCATGTACTGTCAAAGATTTTAAATTTTCCAAATGTTTATGTGATTTAGGTACAAATATTAACTTGATGCCTTTGTCTATTTTCAGGAAATTGGGATTAAGAGAGGTCAAACTAAATTCAATGCTGATTCAACTTGCAGATTAATCAATAAAAAGACCATTCGAAGTTGTGCAAGATGTATTGGTAAAAGTGGACACATTTATAATTCTTGTTGATTTTGTTGTGTTAGATTTTGAAGCTGATAAGAATTGCCCATTGATTCTGGGTAGACCCTTTATGAATACTGGTAGGGCATTAGTTGATGTGCATGAAGGGAAAATTGTGTTGAGAATTGGTGATGAACATGTTGAGTTTAACATAACAAAATCTTTGAAGAAACCGATGGACAGAAATGTGTGTATGAAAATTGATGTGGTAGATGAGTGTGTGAAGGAGTTTAATGAAGTCAATGAGCTAAATGATGTACACAGAGATGAAAGTGCAAAGGAAGTGGATGTATGTGAGGAAGTAGAGCTTGAAAGATTAGAGAGAGCTGGTGCACCTACACCACCTTCTACCGTTAAACCTCCCACTCTAGAGCTTAAACCTTTACCTGCCCATTTACCATATACCTTTTTAGGAAAGAACCACACCTAACCCATCATTATCTCCAATGAATTAAATTTTGAGCAAGAAGAGAAAGTGGTGGAGACTATTAGGAAAAAGATGAGAGCTGTAGGGTGGTAAATTTCTGATATTTGAGAGATTAGCCCTAATATGGTGATGTATAGGATTAACCTAAAAGAAGGTTGTAGAGCTGTGAAAGAAAGACAGCGAAGGTTAAATCCGAATATTCAAGAAGTTACAAAGAAGGAAGTGATGAAATTTTTAGATGTAGGAATAATTTTACCCCATTTCGGATAGTGAGTGGGTGAGCCCAATATAGTGTGTGTCGAAGAAGATGATGGCTCAGAACAAGTTTTTGATGACGGCAAAAGCAATATGACGGCAACATATTGATCCCCCTTCTCGATTTACTCAGAAGAAAAAGGTACGTGCTTCCGTGATTTTAAAGATAAGGGAATAATCACTCCTAAGTATTTTGATTTTAAATTGTTAGAGGACATAGGAGTGAGGACAAAGATTGAGTGACTAGCTGACAATATAGGGTGGAATAGGTTCATCTGGTGTGACATACATATTCACGTTATGATTACAATTGAATTTTTCACTACTGTCTGTTATACCCCAAAAATGGATGTTCTTTGGTTTAGATTATTTGGTGTTGTGTATAAACTGGATTATAATGTCATGCGTCATCTTTTGGATTTCCAAAATACAAAAGTTTTAGATGATCATCCTGAAATTGATATGGATTCCTATTGGAACATTTTAATGGGGGAAGACATTTTTGATTCATGCAATGCACCGAATGCTTTGATACGTAGTGTCGAACATTTGCTGTTGCATAAATTGGTGTGTTTAATTATGTTTAATAAAACTGAAAGTAGAAAATGTTCGGCTAAAGAACTTTTCTTCTTATGGTGCATGGATCGCAAGGTTAGAATTAACACACCCTTTAGAATTTTCAGATCAATTGTTAGTGTTGTCGATAAGCAAAGTTCATATTTTGGAGTGGGGCACATTGTTACTACTTTAGATGATCATCCTGAAATTGATGTGGATTCCTATTGGAACATTTTAATGAGGGAAGACAGTTTTGATTCATGAAATGCACCGAATGCTTTAATACATAGTGTCGAACATTTGCTGTTGCATAAATTGATGTGTTTAATTATGTTTAATAAAACTGAAAGTAGCAAATGTTCAGCTAAAGAACTTTGCTTCTTATGGTGCATGGATCACAAGGTTAGAATTAACACACCCTTTAGAATTTTCAGATTAATTGTTAGTGTTGTCAATAAGCAAAGTTCATATTTTGGAATGGGGCACATTGTTACTACTTTAGCTCGCTTTTATAACCACAATTTGAAAGAGTTGCATACAACGCCCCACGATATTTTTGACATATCATATTTGAGGCATCTTAAGATTGTGAAGGTCCATTCTATGGAAATCTGTAATCCTCAAACGCGTGCTACAGTTAAGAACAAGAGAAGCATCAGTACAGCCGCGTCCTGAACGTCTACATCTCGTGTAGCTCAGGATCTAGAGGATGAAGCAGAAGCAATAAAACCTAGAGCACCAGCAGAGGCCGACCAACTCCTACAAACCCTTGAATAAATAGCCTCCAACAAATAACGGATGACATCTTAACTAAATGAGCTCGGCATACAATTGTAGACAGTACATAAGGAGCAACGTAGTTTTAAGAAGAGGTTCCTTGACTTCCGCAGGAGGAACAATTTTGAAGCTCCTACGCCATCACTGTCACCACAATCATCTGAATAAGCATTCTTACCCTTTAACTTTGAAATTTTATTATTTCTTTTGTGTGATTGCATTCAATTTCTTTTGTTTAGTTTCAATTTCTTTAATTTTGGTGTGAATTCATTTTGGTCTGTTTGGTTTGCCATCATATGTTGATTTCAATTTATTTTATTTGAGTTGTTTTCATTTTTGTATTTAGTTTATTGTCATTTTCACTCACTTAGGGGATGACTTGTCACATTAAGGACAATGTGATCTTTAAGTGTGGGGAGGTGACATCAACGTTCTTAATTGCATTATGTGCATTGTGTTGAGAAGGATGCATATTAGGCATATCACATGCTTTGTAACATCCCATTACCCAGGTCAAGGCTAAAATAGTAAATATGAGAGATTATTGAGACATTAGAAAGTGCATTTCATGCTCATGCATAATATGACATACACACACATATATGAATATTTATTTTTGCACATTAAAATGATTGTACATGCTTTCATTGACATTTTCATAGTATAATTGATATAAATGTAAATTTTGATCTAAATTGTGGTTTATATGTATTGAAGATTGACTTGGTGTGTATAGGTATTGATTTTGAAATTATGGTCAAATTCAGAAAATTCCTGAATTTTTGGGTAAATTTTGAACTAGGAAAAATGCCAAGTGGCAGGACAATTGATAAAAAATAGTAGAATTAAGAGTTAAATGGCAGTGAACATTTTTATAAATAACATATAGGTTTAATGACATATGTCATTAAAATTTGGAGACAATTAGAGTAGAAATTGGCGTTGATTAGACAAATTAAATGAGAAAACCTAAGTGAACCTATAAGGAGTTGAAATGTGGAAAGTGACAAATGTCACTTGCCAAGCCATTTCTTAAAACCCACGATTACTTTATCAATTGGAAGACCATTTAATTGCTTTGTATCTTGTTTCTTCTTCTCTTCTTTTCGTTAATCGCTCTTCATCGTCTTCATTTTGTTCTCATCTCCATAACACTCTCTTCATCTCTACATCAAAGTGAACCTTATTCTTACATTTCTTTGCTACCCTCATCTTGTTGTCTTCTTCTTATTGTCTCGCAAACCTAACCTAATCCACCCTAGAAAGTTGATGGTCATGAGAGATATAGGAAAGCTAGGGTTGGTGTGTTTTTGAAAGATTCGAAGATAAATCAAGTAAGTTACATGTTAATCTTCATGGGTTGGTGTTTAATGAAGCATTTATGATGATAGTTTAGTGTTTAATGATCATGATAGAGGAGTTGAGATATGTTTAACGTTGATGTTGCAATAAATAGATGTATGTTCTGTTTTAATGTATTAATGATATTTATGAGTTGTTTGAAGGAAGGATTGAGAGACTAAATGGTGATGAAGAGGGTGCTGGAAAATCGTAGTTATAACATTTCCATTGGTTAAGTTTTTGTCTTTTAGCAATAACTTGTTATGTAGTTATCCAAATGAGACGATTCTTAATCTAGATTAAACTAGAGACATATGGATATATTTTTCATGCAGACACCAAATTTGAATTCTATCATTAAGAGTCTCAAAAATTGACATAAAGTCGAGAACTAAGTGCAGTAAATTTGAAGATGAATGCTGGAAAATGTAGCAGCAACTTGTTCACTGATGATGCTTCTGTGTTTTACACATAAATTGCTCTGTAGTTATCAAAATGGAACGATTCTTAATTTGAAGTAAACTAGAGATATAGGGCTACAAATGTTCTAAGGAAATTGATTTTTAATTATGTCTTTATGAATTTCAAAATCTGGCTTGAAATTGAGTCTTGGCTTAGGCTATAACACTACCTGAGACAGAAATCATATCCTGTTGTTATCAAATAAACTGTATTGATGTAGGCCTAATCAGATAAAAATGTCTTCATAAAAGTTGTATTTGGTTCTCTTATCTTTCAAATGATATAAAGTTCATAAATTTTAAATGTGGGAATTGAGAGATATGAGTTGTACAATGTGACAACATGATCATGTACAAGCCAAAGTTTCAAATGTGCTTTTTTTGTAGTATTTTAAGTATAACTAATAGAATACGGAACCAAATTGAATTATCTTGATTTCATTGGAAACTTAAGAGATATGAAAACAAGTTTCTAGAAGAAAGCATCTTTAAATTACTTCATTTTCTTGGTCAAAATGAACAAGGGAAGTTAACCTGAAAGTTGTTATAGAAAAAAAAAATCTGAATTGACCAAGGCATTATGAATTTTGATTTTTATGGTTTTATTGAGGTATAAACCATAAGTATATATGATACTTAAGTGAATTTGGAAATATGAATGTTTACATGGAAAGAATAATAGAGCGATACCCGAAATTGTCATGAACATGCATTGTGCATAGTTCATATACATACATGTGCATTAATAAACACTTACAATTGTGCCAAATTGTGATATGTGTATATTGTGTGATATAAAGGAGCAACTAAAACGTCAACATTCAGACATTGCCCGAACTTCTAGGCATTAGGTTCAGGAACAACCTGTAAGTAACCTAGACGATCTCACTCAATTAATTGTTTGTGTTAGATTATGTTTGAATTATCTTATCAATGTGAAATTGATTTTGTTGATTCCGGACAATTGATTGTCCAAGGAGTTCTATATTTGGGATTATATTGGAAGTCCTACTTGAATGTGAATATGACTTACTATTTGTTCTTAACTTCAATGTTAAATTCTGGACAAAAAGTTCGATGACAAATATGAATAAGAAAGAGTGTGAATGTGACTGAATGAGTGTAATCATTGAATATGTATGATGCATTTCATTACGTGAATGAATGAAAGATAATGGCAGTTGTGACCGGAGTCGCTAGTAAAAGAACTTAAAGCTGAAAACATGATAAGAGCCTATAGCTCAGTTGTGCATGTACCTGGTATGCACTAAGGGATATCGGACATTAATTGATACAGCTCGGTATCCACAAAAGGATATGAGCTAGTAAAAAGGCACTTGGTAACAACAAAGTAACAAATGAAACTGAATCATGTGTATTGCATTTACAATTGATATGTGTACTTTTGTATGAAAATGTTCGGTATAATTGTTCCGAAAGTGATATGTGATGCTTTATGAAAAAATGAAAAGATGTGAATTATATGTCTACATGTTTGATGTGTTGCATGAATTGAGTGAACCATCGATGATGTTTACCTTCACTGAGTTTGCAAAACTCACCCAAGATTGCATGTTGACATTTCAGGACCGAGGAAGGACTTTTGATACTGAGAGACCGTATAAGAAGCGTAATTCTTGTACTTTTGTGAAGAAAATGGCTCACAGGTAGGTCAGCTGAGATTGGAAGGTTAGATAGATCTTTTTGTGTAATTTCCTCTTTCAAGTAGCATATTTTGTATTAGGCTATGATGATGTACATGTACGGTTATTCTAAAGCTACAATATATTGCATTCAGATTTATGAAATGAAAAGGGAAAATTTTTGGTTTTTAAATATTGTGACTTTCTTGATGATGCCTTACACAAAAAATGATGATGCCATGTTAAGTGAATGTTGTGATTGAACGTAGCGCACCATTATCATAGGGTATATACTGGAATGTCCTTAAGGTGTTCCGGTATGTACCCCATAGTAACGGGGCGCTACATGCTTGGTGTTAGTAATGGTGTTTTCTAATAGCAATGGAACTACACTTGAGTCACTGTGATAAATATTGTCGTGAGATTCTGTCATGTAATTGGAATTAGAGTGAATGCATGCTTGAACTTGGATTAGGCTACTCGAGTAGAAAGTGAACCATATAAGGTGATGAAAAGTAGTTGGTTACATAAGTTTAGTCACAAATTGACATTTGACCAATGAGGTAATGTAGAGATGCGTAATGAGTTTTCATTTGAGCCAAAGTGAGGATTAAGCCATATGACTCCATCTATAGTCATTTAATTTCTTTGTTGAGTGTTACTTCCTTAGGTTACTACCTTCAGAACTTGCTTTGAATCGGTTTGAGTCTACTAAATGCATGCTTAATAGAGATGATCTAAGCCCTTTTTGTATTAACTCTTGCCTTAAATGACCTACCCGTTATTATCCCTTGCTACCTTTGTTGAGCCTTAACCTTTTTTTGTGTGAAAACATTCAAAATTTTAAAACTTTAAACCCCTTTATCCTACCCTTCCACAAGCTTAGTAAAGTATTAAGTAAAACATTAGTTGGGATTGTATGAAATTTACACCGAGAAAGGATGGGTATATTTCTGCCTGTGGACTACATTGTATAGAGTGTTAGTTTTGATTCATAGTTCTTCCTTATATGAAGAAAAAGAGATAAATGAA
>JAOQML010152119.1:0-14270 GCA_027568935.1 Erythroxylum urbanii | reverse complement strand
TCTCCAAAAATTATAATTAAAGCCTAATCACAATAAAAATAATAAAATTAATCCTCAAACAAATCGGGGTCCAACATACAGAGTGTTGGTAATTGAGTTTTTAGGCACTAAATTAAATACATAAGTGGTTGTAAGAAATGCATCACCCTAATAGATGATTGATAAATTTCTTGTGCCATCACAGACCTAATTATTTTTAGTAGCGCTCTATTATATCTTTCTGTAACATTATTTTCTTGTAGGGTGCAAGGAATAGGTAGTTATGTTTCTATTCTTTTTTATCACATAACATCTTAAACTTATCAAACAATTATTCTTGTCTTTATTTAGTTCTTAATTCTTTTATTTTCTTGTCTAATTGATTCTCTACCAAATTCGTATACTTTATAAAACATTGTAATGCTTATAATTTATGAGAATCAAATATATGTGACTATATTGACTATAGTCATATGTAAAAATGATGAAATATACAGTCCTACATCATGTCCTTACATTCATTAGACCATAAATACTAAAAAGTCGTGTTCCCTTTTAAATGGCTTTCTTAACATTTTACCAGCTAGATAATATTTACAAATAGTTAAATCTACTTGATGTAAATCACTTAAAAGTCCTTCTTTAGCTAATCAACTTAATGCAATTTTAAATAATATGATATAATCTATCATGCCACAAAATTGCATTATCATTGGAATTACTAAATGATATAAACAAGGAATAAATTATGTTATTATTTGAATAAATAGCATCAAAAATAGTAAACTATCTATTATAAATTTATGACTTTAATAAATGGTTCCAAGGTATAAATCTATGCCACTACTGTAGAAATTTGCATTAAAACTAAGACAAAATAATACCAACACAGAAATGAGATTTTGTTAAATAATTGGAGCAAACAAAACTTCATATAGGAATAGGGATCGACCACCACGTATATTTAATTTGCATGTACCAATCCCTTATATTGCAATTCTTATGAGTTACATAATTCCATCATATTTTATATGGAATTTTCTAAAATTCTATGAAGGCATATCTATCATTTGCTACATGGTTGGTTTTTCTTGATTTTGTAATCCACAAAGGATGTGATTCAGTTGGAAAACATAATAAGAGACATTCATATAATAAATGTTTATATAATAAGATTGTACCTTTTTTGACTCACTATAATTACGAGCAAAGTAACCTTTATTATCACAATTAAAGAACTTGACTTTTTAATGTTTTGTTTTAAAAAGGATGTTTTCCTTTTTCAGGTTGGTTCTATTTGGATTTTTTTAAGTCCCGAGTATAATGGGTATTTTTCCTACCCATTTTCCATTTGGGCCTACCATGATGCTTACACTTCCTATTCATAGCTCTATGTGATCTAAAACCAACTTTATATACTTCAAAGGACAACTTGGAGGCTTCTAGATGTTCTTCTAGTATGATATGCCTTGTAGCATCTTTCATCCTATATAAGGTAGTGAATGGATCATAACTTGTAGTTGTTATTCATATAATAACTCATAATGAACTTCTCACAACTCACTTATTATGTTTGACATGTTCCTTAAATGCTTTTGTATTAAGAGATCTGAGTGCTTCTTACATGTGAAACTTGAGAGTGAGTGACCTTGCTTTAGTCACTAATGTGCCTCTAAAATATGCAACTAATGTAGACCATATATCCATAATAGTTTTGTATATTCAAAACTCAAGCATTATATCATTATCTATGCTTCTTAACAACATAATACAAACCAATGAGTTCTTTTTTGTTTATAGTTTATAAGCATCATGATCCCTTTTATGTTGGGCCATATTGCCTTCCTTAGGAATGTCCATGGTTATGTTTAATAGTTCTAGGGCTTATTACTCCTTTAGTACATATTGGATTTTCATACTTCAGATTTTATAATTATCGCCATTTAATTTCTCACCCTTGTTGACTTTAATAATAATATTCTTTAAGGTAGTAATCATAATTGCAACATGGTTTCTACAAGAAGAAGGAAATAGTATATATGCACATTAATGCTTTGTTATATATACATAAATTGAATAATCATATTTCAATTGCCTACAAAATTGAAAGACCACTTATGTTCTCAATCATCATTTATATGAAATTGAATACTAATTATCATACTTTAATGGAATTTTTATGTAAAATTCATGTAAAATAGAAAATGAAAATTTGTAAAATCAAGCTCGAAATACTTAAATGAACATAATATATGTAGTTTAACACAACTCATTTTAATGCAAAATGATTACTTAACATAAACATCACCTAAATGTAATGAATCCTACATGGAATATAGTAAACTAATTCACATGATAAAGCCCTTAAAGCTCAATATACAATTTCTCTAATTATTTTGATTAAGAAGCCAATACGTTATAAAGTTCTATTAAGTTCTCTTTTTTGAATTTCTCTTATAAACATTATCACCAACCACTTATATGTTTTTGGATTAGGAAATTCTAAATCACAAAGCTACTTAATAGTTTACTTTTTGGTTGTGGCAATATAAAGACTAAAGTCATGTACTTCACTTTAACATCTGCAAAAGCAAAGCATCCTTTAAAATATAACTCTTGTATCAAGTTATTAATAGTAATAACATACTATGTTAGATTTTCTCTAGGTAAGAATCACATTTGGAATAATACTATGTTAGATTTTCTCTAGGGAAGAATCACATTTGGAATAACTATAATAACATGTTGTTGACATGTCTAATATGTATTGCAGTTCACAGAAATCTAGGTGTCTTTATCATAATAGACATCTTTGATTAATTTAGTGGTATTTTTGATATAATATAAGGATTATTATCTACAATTTTCTTAGTTAAATATTATAACTAACAAATTATAAAACTTTGAGTTTAATGGTTAAATTTCAAATCTTCAGATTAGAAAAACCACATGCCTTTAGAAAAAAAATACCGCCACCTTGCAATAACATTTTTACAAAGACAATGTAGAAAAATATCATCACTTCAATTCTTACATATTAATGAATGTTCTACTAAAAATTAGCATAAGTTATATCATGCCCATTACATACTATGTTATATGACTGAGTGCATATCATAACTAACCATTTTACTTTTATATGGTAATAACATAATTGAGTAAAAAGAATACTATGAATCAATATAAATCATTCTAGGATTAAATACATGTAATACCAATCCTATGAACAAAAAATACCACTAGTTATTAAAAATAAATAATAATTATAATTTAAAATAGGAATAGCATGACAATAAAAACAATATCATGCCATAATATAAATCACACATATTTACAAAAGATATCATCACTCAATTAATAAAAGTAACACCTATACTTTATAGTAGGAATACCATGACTAAGTATAAGGAATGCCATACCTCAATATAAACTATACTAGGACTCAATATATTGGTTACAACCACTATATACTAAAATTACCATCACTCTTTATAAATAAGCAATACCTTCACTTAAATATGAGAATATCATTACTAAGTAGAAATAATGCCTAAAATCAATGCACACTGTTCCAAGAATATATACATCCTATACCACACGTATTTATAAAAAAATACAGTCATTCATTACAGATAAGTAGTATATTCACTTATCTAAAGACACATTGTGAAGGATACAAAATTGTTATACGGTACCAAAAAATGTCCTTTTTAGGGTTTTATTCAACACAATTAACTACTCACCTGTATGGTCAACTGTGCTCATGTTAGAAATTCTAAAAGAATAAAATAAAGGATTTGGATTGGCATAAGGCTGTATATCAAGCCATATCCGTTAAAAGTTTTATTGGATATAGTTAAAGACATACCCATATGGTCAATCCTATTCTTGTTATAATTTTTGGAACAACATTATAAAGGAAATGCATTAGCGCATGCCCATGTAGCAAATCGTGTCCATTAAAAGCTTTTGTTAGACATGGTTAAGTATATGCTTAGATGGTCAACTATTTTATGTTATAAGTTTTGAAGGGACTATGTTAAGAACACAAAATAACACACACCTATGTAGCAAATCATATCCATTAATTGTTTTTGGACACAGTTAAGTAAACACCCTCATGGTTATATATTTTTATGTTAGAATTTTTAATGGGACTATGTAAAAGACACAAATTAAAACATGCTCGTGTGCTAATCTGTGTCCATTAAAGATTTTGTTGGAAACGATTATGTATACACATGTATGGTCAACTGTATTCATGTTAAAAATTTTGAGGGGACAATTTGAAGGACATATTGTATAGATCATGTACAAAAACATATCTAGTATTGTAATTTATATTAAGATTGATAATAAAGTAATTTTCATTATATAACTTCATTAAGAAGCTTCACTGACTCCTCATACCTATAAAAACGAACCATCTTCTTCTTTCATATTTTAGTGATGAATAGAACCCAAAAGTAAACAACCCTAATCTCTTTTAATTCTTCCAATCTACTATGTTCTAAACATATATACAATAAGGTACACATTATGTTGACATGCCCACAAAATAATTGACAGGTATACATGGTAAATAAATAACGTTGCTCCCATTTTCCTCTTTGTCTTTATGGAGTTTATATGTTTATATTTCGTATCTCTAATAGATATATTTAGACATACATTTAGACATGGTTTTTGGAGTGTTAAGGCTACTCCAAATGACTGAGTTGGTAGGTGATGGAGCAAGGGACAATGTGGTGATATTGTTTTATGATTTTAATGGTATTAGGTAAGAAGCTATAACTTATAACATCACCTATGATAATTTATTAGTAGATATGTTTTAGTTTTTATGGATGTTATGTCTAGTTATGATATTCGATCTGGTAGTGCTAACACCTACGTTGTTATTATCATAGTCAATAAGGAAAGGATAAAGCTATAATTAGAGCACCATCTTCTCCAATATATGGAAAGAAGAAGGCCATAAAAGTGAAAAGGAAGATAATTTTTAAGTGTTTTATTAAAATTAATATAATGATGATGTAAAGTTGATTTCATTGAACAATTCAAAATGTAAGTTGGGAATGAATTTATTGCTTTCAGGACAAGTCAACAAAGTGGGGACATAAAATATAAGATATGATATTTTCATTAAATTTAATTTAATCAATATATTTTGGTGATTAAGTATTAGTGTTACTTGATTTTGAGTACTTTGTATGAGTTTTACATTGTTGTTAAATGCATTATTATTTGATCAATATTCTAAATTGATGCAAAGTCTTACTTTAGAGTAAATAAAGTGGATCACTTATGTGGGATATGATAAAATCTAAGAGATAGAGAAGTTTAGGGTTAAGAGGGACATGTAGAGAAGTTTACGGTTAAGAGGGACATGTGATGCTAGCTGTGTGCTTAGATTAATCCAAACGAGGCATCATCGAGAGTAAAGGAGGATTAAGTAAATGACATCAATGGTGATACTGTTGTATAAATTATCAAGGTTCTGGATGAAACTAAATAAGTACACACAAAAGTTAATAAGGCTAAAGTGAAAAGGTTTCTAGAGGAGAATAAATTCAATGATCAATAAATCATGATTAAGTGTATACTAGATAAAGTAAGGGGGTATGTGAATGAATAAATGTTTTCATCAAAAATTTCTTCAATATGTATTGTATATTTTTTGTGACTAAATGCCAATTATGGTATCATCATATAATAGATAATGTAGTTAATGTTGATGTTGATGTTGATGACTATGAGTAGCTTAGCTAGGAGCATTTCATTTTGATGCTTTTAAGTTCCACCAAGTTGTAGAGGCTAAGGGTATTACACCTTGCATGGCTAGATATGTAGTATATTGATGGTGAGTCATGTTTCATATAAAAGTGAATCTTATGAACTAATAAGTAAACCTATATAATTTTTTTTGAAAAAGACCTAATATACAATACATTAAAGCTAATTTAATTTATAACTTATTGAACGATATTTTATCGTGACAAGATACATATGAACCAACCCTTTAAGTAGGAGAATATGATAAGGATTATAGCTTAGTGTGATGTCAACATCGACAAGGCATTAGGTGCTAACAAGGTCTCCAAATAGGAGTGCAAGAAGCTAAAGGGAATGTTATTGAAAATTTATAGTAAAATTTTAATAAATTGATTGTGAATAGTTTATTAAACTAATATGTTTAACTATATTATATGTGGAGGCTTAATTATAACGAGATTACTTGACAAAGCATCATGGTAGTTGTGAAGTAGCAGATAAAGTGCAAAAGGCTTTGTGAGTGATGATAGATGTGAAGGTAATGAGTAAGTAACTTGATCAGCTAGTTTATATGTTTAATTTTTGGTTTATACATAAATAGTTGTTTCTATTATAGTTTTATGTTAAGGAAGAGAACAAGTTTGGAGGTATAAGGAGGTGTTGATGAAGCAAATTAATAGTGAACAACTAGTCCTAAGGTATGAAGAGATGCCAATGATGGAATCCAAGAAATAGAAGATGTCTTAAGGTATAAAGAGACATTAATAAGGAAGGAAGATAAGGATGATGATTTCTTGAAATGTATGGAGGCTCTAATGGTAGAGAAAATTAGTGAACAATTGGACTTAAGGCGTAAAGAGACACCAATCATAGACCTTAAAAAGAAGATGTTTCAAGGAACGACTAGATCTCAATGACAAAGAAAGAAAAGCAAGATATTGTCAACAGAAAAAAGGAGATAACAACTAAGGAGGAGAAGAAGAAGAGGCAGATCAAGAAATATATATTAAATTAGTTATTTTTAGATATATTTTGATAAAATTTGAAATTTTAATTGAAATATAGGTATAAAGGAAGTTGGAGGTGAGCATTGGTAATGGTAAAAGAATAGATTCAGTGGCATATGATAAGGAATATACATCTCGTAAGACAAATTCAACTTCTAAATTTGTGTATGTTAAGTAACTCCTAAGAAAATTTAATTAAAAAACTACATAACATAATAATTACATTATGAGAATGTTTATGCACGTGCTATTGAATATTATTTAACATTTATTCATTCTTGGTTGAAATGTTCCCATAAGTTTACTAATGGTGATATTGTTAAAAATGTTAGCTTTTGATTGATATCGAGTGATGTGCTTTCATCTTTTAGTCCCACGAAGTAACATAATGGACAATTTTGAATTTATTTTATAATATTCTAATTCCTTGACATGTAGCTTATGTTATGAATACCTAAATTTTTTTTAATGATTTTTCATCAATTTTGTTGCTTAAGACTAATGTTCTTGAAGTTCATTTATCCAAGTGCATAATGGACTTAATATTTGTGATGAGTAATATTGACATGTTTGGTTATGAGTAAAATGATGATATATGATGTGTTAGAGTTCAAATTGATGTTATAATCTAGCTAGGTAGATATAAACTAAGTGACGAAGAAAAATGTGCATGAATCTTTATCATCTATTTATTTCTTACATATGGAAACAATTATGTAAGAAATATTAATAAGGATTTGGATATTGGCATTGATGCATGCACGACTAACTTGTTAAGTCTATTTTATATATTTATACTAGCATTGATACATGAAACAATAGTTTAGATAATAATTTGGAGTTTAATATTTTTATGCTTGTAACTTACGATCCATATACTTCAAAATGAGAATTGATTTTGTTATTGCATTTTAATGAAAGCAATAGAGATTCTGATATTCAATTTTACTTATAAGGAGGATGATTTTAAGAAGAACTTGTATGGAGCATTAGTGGGTTACATTGAACTTTATATCACAATATAAATCCCATTGCAATATGTCTAACATAACAAAAATATTGGTTTTTTTTTTGGAGGCATGTATCTTTTGGTAGGTGTTAGTATCATGTAGTTTAGATTGTGATGCTAAAATTTGATTGTCCACATAATTTGTCACTGATGAAAGAGAATTCCTATAGGAATAATAAAAGTAACAAAATCAGTATATTTATCTCTTTTTTTAATATAGAACTGGTTTTCCCTATTATTAATTTTTATTAAGTTGAATTATAGAGATTGGATAACATCTTGAGTATTTATGTCTATTGATGTAAAGCAATTATTATGGGATCTACTTATGTTGTGAATTTAAAATTTTGGTATAGGGACTGATATTCTAGATCATTTTTGTGTTAGGTTTATGTTTATATGTTTTATACAGCTCCAAACATGTAATATATTATTGTTGATGCATATAACATATTGTGAAAGGAGTCGATTGAGATTTAAAAACAACTATGGGATCAAGAGATGTCAAATGAATTCAAATCCTTGTACCATTTATGCTACCTTTTGTAACTAAAATTCAGATAAAAACATGTTAATAAACTCATAGACTACTAATTTCATTTTGTAAGATGGATTTTTCTCTTGTAGATATCATTAGTAATTAGGTAGTTGAACCAATTTATCAGTTATTAGTTATGTACACTTATATTTTCTTTAACAGCACTTTATCTAACATGATTAACTTTTATTAATTATAAATTCAAATAAAGCATATCCATCTCTTTGTAATAAAAGGTCAAATGTAAGTAATGGTTACTAATTGTAACATATTTTTCAATAAAAATGACAAGAAAAAGTGAGAACAATGTATGAAAAAGAAGAAATAGTATAAAATATACACACCAAAAGTGATCATTTATTCGTTTCCTACTATAAAATTACACATTTATAAAGTACAAACAAGAATAAAAAGATGAGTAAATAGTTTGCTCAAGCAAAAATAATTGTCCCTCTACTACGCACTTAATAATTGGGGGAATATAAAATAGACATAAGCATAATGTGTCAAATATGAGAGCCATAGTTTAGCAATATGACTAGGTATGGTGTTATGCCTATAAATTTATTCAATAAGCTAGATATTGGCTTCAATTTTATAAGGATGAATCATAAAATACAAAGGCAAATGTTCATCATTATTTCCAACTCTTAATTCATCCTATTGTTTGAGAAGAATATTTTTTGGGTAATTCGATGACTTCCCATAAAATTGCTTAATAGATTGGGCCAAGCCCACTTAACAAGAAAGTAGAATAATGGAACCACTTTGTGTTGGAACTAGGATTGATCTCATTTATTCTTAATACATTTTTGTTGTTCTAATTGGGAAATATGAAAAGTAAAGTGCGTTTTTACGCATAAATAAGAACAAAAATAGGAAATACCTATACTTATTTGAGACAAATGCAGAAAACAAGTTTGTAAAAAGATCCCATAAATTTAGGTCGATAATAAACATTTTAGATAAAATCCGGTAATAATAAAATTTTCAATGCTACAACAAGGAAAACATTGGTTTCAAAAATAACAAATTTGAATATTACTTGGATTTAATTAAAGTAAGAGTTAATATTGTTTGATGTCAATTTTTGAAAAGTATGTTATCTAAGCTAATTTTAAAAGACATGATGATCATATAACAACTTCTGTTGTTTGTTTTGTGTATCTTTAAGAAAACTCTATTTATAGGTTTCAAATTTTAAGGGTCCACATCAACTGCTTAAGTAATACCATGACAAATAAGTAACAACTTTACTTTATAATGAGAATACATGATTAAATATAATAAATACCATACCTTAATATATATGATACCACAACTCCAAACATTCAATACAACTCCTAGGAATAAAAAAATAACATCATTCATAACAAATAAGTAATACTTTCACTTTATAATGAGAATAACATGTTTAAGTATAACAAACACTGTGTGTCAATATATACGATACTATAACTCCAAACATTCAATACCACTCCTATAAACAAAAAAATACCATTGCTCATAAGTAATTCATTCACTTTATTATAGGAATAAAAGTTTGAGTATAATGAATAAATGCCTCAATATAATATTTGAATGTATGGCCAAACATGAATATCCTCTACTTCCTTCTTTATAAGCCTTTATTTGTCATCCCCATTCAGTGATGCACTATCTTCGTCATCATTGATAATAGTAACTTCAACCTTTTGTTTCTTTATGAACATTTCATCCTTAATTAGGGTACATATTTTATTCTTTCTAATGATTTTATGATGGATTTATTATTAATGCTTAAGTCAATATCAATGACTTGAAATCTTATAGTGATGCCAAAATATTTTATCACATAAAAATTGGTAATTCAAAATACACAAAATGTTTATGTTACTAAGTAGGTCAATATATATTTACCTATGGCTTTAATAGTTCATTTTTCTTATGAAATCTTTAGTTAATGTGTCTTTAGAGCACTAACTAGAATTTAGGTTCCCTAACATATTTTCTTACGATAAAAGAATCTTGTACATCTATACACAATCATGTGTTTGTGTTAGTTAGGACGTGAAAGTTGACATAAGAATAAATTAGATAGGAGGTTAGAGTATTGTACCTAAAATAATTTAATATAATATCTATGCAACATACTTGATAATTTTATAAATGAAAAAACAATTATATTACTTATTATATCCATCGAAGAACTTATAGTTTCTTACTTATCTTTCACAACTATGTAAATAGCATTGAAACCTTGTGCATGAATTAAACTATATCTTACTCCACATAGTTGGTACCATGCAAAAGGTTCATCATAAAAATTACTAAGAAAATGAAATTTAAGTTAGGAAATTAAAGCAACTGTCCATCATCATTAAGAGAGGATATGATATAGTCATCTATACAAAACCTATTATTGTCATATGTTTCCAAATAATAGACATGTACTGTCATTTTGTGGGGATCAATGAAGTTGATACCCATATATATGTAGACTTATGACTCCCCCATTTGTGAACGTGGATAAAAGGTAGTGACCATAAACTCCCTTGTTATTTTCAAGTCAAAAAGACATTCTAAACTCAAGTTCTATATATTTGCATAACAAAGTGATCAAAAGTACTCTCTTAATCACTTAAATACAATAATACCCATTTTTTATCCATTTCTTATTGCCAAATATGGCTACAAAAATAACCCATGTTTTTAGGCGTATACATGATAATATAGGGTTGTGCATTATCATAATTATTTCAAACTCATGATTTATTTTACGTAACAAGAGAAAATGAAAGTTAAGAAATCTTAAAATAGGTTCCAATTTGTTTTAGAAATATGTCATATTGGACTTTCTTAATTCATAGTACCAAATAACAAACATTTTTTACAAATGTAAGATATGAGTCCTTTCTTTGTTTTATCTAAATGGACATGTAAAAAAATACTTATTTTTCAAGATTGTATAACAAAATTAACGTTAATTATGGATTTATAAAATAGTATAAAAATTAACTAAAAATTACCATAACTCTTTCATTATAATACCATGAATCTTTATAAAAAATAGTGAATGAAACATTATAAAATCATTCATATACATTTATCAACCACATTTAGGATTGTTCATGGACATTAGTAAGTAGTATAACTGGTTGAAGTTGGCTTACAACATGTTTAGAATTTTAAAAAGAATGGCAGTTGTTAACAGTGTATACATTAACAAATCATACAACATATTCTACTTATTAATGAAATGAAATGAAAGGGCAATTCATATTTCCAATCCTCTCTTTATTATGGAAGATACAAGTATATAATTTTAGCTCCTTATCCTTCATCACACCTAACTAATAGTATTAAACAAGTAATATATATATATATATATCATTAATTATTTATATATATATCATTAATTATTTAATGATATCATATGAAAAAAAAACACATTCAGTATGTTAGTTTATTACTGCTAATATAAAATATTCAACAGCTAACCTACTTTTCCTTTACCCATCTTCTTTTAGAGCTCCCCCACTTAAGATTTTAACCTTTTATTCTTAGCTTACCATATGAATTATAGACAATTAGGTCATTCAACCTAACGTCTTTTTAAAGGAATTTAATATGCCCACAATGGTCACCAACATCTCTTAACTTAATTGTATTTGCAGTAAAAAGTATTTGCCTTTTCCAACATATTACATATGTAATCAAAATTTATTTCACTATTAGGAGTATAATTGAGGGCCTTATAAAAGGTTTATTCCAATTTCTATGCCCTACTAATAATAATACCATCATCCTTTAAAACATGGTCATTCTTTATTTTTCTATAACTGAACAACATCCTTCCCCATCTCCTAACAAATAGATTTTGCAGAAATTGTTTCATCTTCACGCTACTCAAAAACTTGAACATATTTTGCCACATAATTCCTTTAAATTCAAATAACAAGTAGTTGCACTTATCTAGTAGGAGTGAGTTACTTAATGTAAACATATATAACTTAAGCACATTGCACATTACATCTTTCACCTATCTCTTCTGCCTTATAAATCTTAATATTTCCTTCACTCTAAATTCACACGTATTAGTTCTTATTTTACAATTTTAAATGGGAAATTAATGTATATCTTCTGAAATTCTTCTTAATAACAAATTCGTCACCAACAATACATTCTCCCTGTAATCAAGTAATCAAACTTTGTTTCATGCTTAATCTTTTATATGATTATTTCATTATATTTTTCAACAAATTGTCTCATATACCATGGACATGCATATAGCCATTAAAATAAATATTCCTTCCTTTACTTCTTTGTGTCGTTGGCATTCTCACCTAAAATATTCCCTTTAATATACAAGAAACCCACCTCATATGGTCATCAAAAAAAGACTTTACCCATGAACTATCTTCCATGTCAAACTTTATAACCATTTTATTCTATTTTCTCTTAAATTCTTTGTTGTTTTTGACATCATGCACAACATCTATAAAAGTTTCTTTCAAATTATTGTAACTCTTATAAATTTATTAAGTAATATTTTAGTATATGCCAAAAACATAATCTATACCTTATAGTGGAGAATACCACATTAATGGAATTACCTATACTCTTATACTCATTCCATTCAAATGCCTTAACCATGTACAATATATCCAACAAAAACTATAAGTGGTCTTACTTCCTAAACGTGCACAAATAAGAAAAATAGATTGCTTATGATAGTTTTCAACAATAAATGGGGAAAATAAAATTTGGTATATATTTACATGAAAAGTGGTATCAAATGTGACCACATTACCAAATTCTACATATTATGTTTGAATTCTTACATTGATCTAGAAAACATTATTTAACCTTCCTTCCTCATTATAGTCAATTCCTTTGAAAGATACACTATCCTTCTACTTTATTCTAATAAACATCTTATAAACCACTTATACATCTATTTCTTCTAAGTTCATTCTTCTCAACTTATATATGAAACATAAATGTTCTACTCTTAAGTCTTTATTCTCTTCTTTATTTCCTTCCTTTATAACAACCACAAACTCTTAATATCCTCATTTTTGAACTTTCAAACTTCATTTCCACTTCAAGTACTACCTCTGTCTCAATATCCTCTGCCCATTATATAAGGTTTTTATATATAAACAACTCATCCTATTTTTTTACTATAAATGCTAGAACATTATTCATAAATTACCACTTAATTATGTAAAATATACTACTACATGTTACAACATACACCAATATATGTTAAATAGTCACAAGTACACATAAAAATACACAATAATAGAAAAGTGCCAAAATAATTCAACACATGCGCTAACTGTCACTATAGATAAATACCAACTGAGTTAGACTCTTATTAATCACAAAATTGGGTTTCACATTTTACATATATTTTACAACAAAAGCCTTAAAACCTTTGCTTCTCATTTCTCATAGCAGCGTTACCACTTCAAACTCTTTTACATTTATATATAGTTTCAAAAAATTTATAATGCATATTACTTCATCAATAGTACTCTAGGTAAGAAATGGTTGCTTGATATCACCATTGTCAAGAAAATGGTTTATATGCAACTTTAAAAAATGGTTGCTTGATATCACAAAATGACATCAAAATTATTACTTGATACCATATTTTTGTGCTTTTTTAGTAAATAACATAAAAACAATAGTTAACAATAAAGGACAATTGTTAGAGTAATGCACTAAAGGCAATCACCTTTAGCACTTTTGTACAAACTTTATTCTGATTAATAAAGTAAAAGGCATTTTTTCATTGATTTGATATTCATTTATATAGAATTGATATTGATCTTAAATCTAATTAAAGAAGTCCATGATACAAAATATAGCATGAAGGAAATCACAATGAGATCATGATAATGAGATTCTTATCATGTGCAGTTATGTTAGTCTCTAAATAATCCTTAGTCATAGGATTAATAAGACAAGACAT